>JAHKKF010516571.1:1932-14791 GCA_019740295.1 Labeo calbasu | reverse complement strand
TAATAATAATAATAATAATAATTATTATTATTATTATTATTATTAATAAATTATTATTATTATTATTATTATTATTATTATTATTACTACGGGTACTACTACTAATACTACTATTATTTTATTTTACTTTATTTTATTTCTTTTTTTATTGATGCACTGACATTTCAGCAACTGAAATATATTCACTACATATTTATTATGTATTATTTAACGTAGCCTGTTGCATGAATTATTTAATATATGCTTGAATAAATATATATTTTGGTTAAAAAAAATGATATATTTTGGTGACAAAACTAAATAGTTTGGTGAATTATTATTATTATTATTACTGCATTAGAAACCTGATGCATTTTACATCCAAAAACATACAAAAATGCATTTTAAATTGTAAATTTAAATTTAAATTTTAAAAATTTATTTTACAATTTTTATTAGAAAAATCTGTTACATCAGAAAGCATAAGGTTAGCAGGTTTGCTCAGATGACAGAATAGCATTAGTCATGCCTTCCCGTGCAAAACACCACTAACGAGGGTTCTCTCTTGGTGCAAAATGGAAATGCACACACCAACTAAAGCGTCAGTCCACCTACATCTGTGACAATCGTCGCCGCTTTCTCTCTTTGGGCCTGGAAAGAAATGCGATGAAATGCATATTCATTGTGCTGATGGCAGGCAGGCAGCGCTGTAAGGAGGAGGTTTTAAATCAGATGAGTCAGCGTCTCTGGGCCGCGGGCACGCTGGAGAGCCGCCGCTGTCATTGTTGTCACCTTGTCCTCCGCGAGGCTCCTCGCCATGTTGGATGCCCTTTCTCGCAACCTCATTAGCTCCGGCGCCTTTGGCTTCGGTCACACACAGGGAGCCTTTGCACCAGAGTTTCTATGGCAACATGCATCGAGACCTCGCTGCCTTCGGGAGCCCGATTTAACCCGACCGTGTCGTATCAAAGCGGAGGGCCGCGCCGCGTCTGCTCTGACCAGAATCGCTGGCTTTGAGCTCGCTGGATCGCTTTCAACCACCAAAGGCGAGCGAACGACCCCACGGACAATGAGAGTCGGCCCCACGCAGAGAGAGAAGCCTTTTCATGTCACTAATAAGAAATTAAAACAACTGAGACGTATTCGATCGTCAGTTCAGATGCCGTTCAGTTCATGATGGCCATTTGTCACCATCATGAAAAACGCTAAAAAAAGAAAGAAATAAACGACATGTATTTTTGGTTATTTTATGTATATATTTCTAACTCAGTAAAAAGCTGCAGTAAATAAGTACTGTAAGAAATACTCAGGCGTCATATTAAACCAGCAGGAAAATATTGTATTGTAGAAAAGCTTTTATTTAGTGATTTATGTTTTGACATCTCATAATTATACAGGGAAACAACCTCCCGAAAACAGAGATTAGACCACATACTGCAGCCGTGGGGGAAAAAATAAATAAATAAATAGATTTTTTTTATTCTAAAGAAACTCATTTATGCATGTATTTAGGTATGTATGTATATATTTTTATTTATACTCAATATTTTTATTTATATATTTATGCATAGCATTATTTATTTATTTATAAATATAATTTAATAATTTATGTACTATACATTTAAGTCAAGTTTATTTGTATAGCAGATTTCACAATAAAGTCATACTGTTATCTCAGTAAGACAATAAACAAACAAACAAAATAATAAAAATAAATAAATAAATGTATTATAAATCAATAAAATAACATTTAAATACATAAAAATACAACATTAATGAGTGACATTTTATAAATAACTAAATAAATAGATTTATTTATTAATTAATAAATAAGGAAATGAATGAGATTTATTTATTTATACATAAATTACAAGCAAATAAATAAAAACAAAACATTAATGATACTGTTATCTCAGTAACACAATAAACAAAATAAATTAAAATAAAATAAATTAATAAATAAAATAAATAAATGTATTGAGTGACATTTATCAGTAATATTCAAATATATAAAATAATAAAACATTAAAGAGTGAGATTTATAAAAAACTAAATAATATATAAATAAAAATACATATATAAATAAAAAACTATTAACTTTTGATTTATAAATAAATAAATAACCTTCAAATGTATTAAAAGCAAATGAGTGAGATTTATAAATAACTAAAAGTTACATATAAATCTATAAATAAAATAACATTTATAAATAAATAAAATAACATTTAAATACATAAAAAATAAAACATTAATGAATGACATTTTATAAATAAAATTAATACATAGTTATGTATTAATCAATAAGAAAACTGAATGTGATTTATTTATTTATTCATAAATAAATAAATAAATAAATAACATGTAAATAAAAAACAAAACATTAATGATACTGTTATCTCAGTAAGACAATAAACAAACAAACAAAATAAATAAAAAATAAATAAAATAAATAAATATATGTTTGCCTACATACATGTATAAAAAAAACACTGAGTGCCGTTTATAAGTAATATTCAAATATATAAAAAATAAAACATTAATGAGTGAGATTTATAAAAAACTAAATAAATAATATATAAATAAAAACCTTTATTTAGACATATAAATAAATAAATAACATTCAAACGTATTAAAAAAACAAATGAGTGAGATTTNTATCTCAGTAAGACAATAAACAAACAAACAAAATAAATAAAAAATAAATAAAATAAATAAATAAATATATGTTTGCCTACATACATGTATAAAAAAACACTGAGTGCCGTTTATAAGTAATATTCAAATATATAAAAAATAAAACATTAATGAGTGAGATTTATAAAAAACTAAATAAATAATATATAAATAAAAACCTTTATTTAGATATATAAATAAATAAATAACATTCAAACGTATTAAAAAACAAATGAGTGAGATTTATAAATAGCTATTCAAAATAAATAAATAACTAATAAATAAATAAATGAGTGATTTTATGAATAATTAAATAAATAGTTATGTATTAGTCTATAAATTAAAAACTGAAATTTAAACTGAAACTTGAAAAAGTGAAATGTATTTATAAATAAATAAATAAATAAATAAATAACATTTAAATGAATAAAAAACAAAACATGAATGAGTGAGATTTTATAAATAAATAAAAACTAAAACTGTGTGAAATTTATTTATTTATAAATAAATAAATTACATTCATAAATTAAAAACAAAATGACTAAGATTTTATAAATAACTAAAAACATACTAAAACAGTGACTTTATTTATAAATAAATAAATAACATTTAAATACATAAAAAAACATTAATGAGCGAGATTTTATAAATAACTAAATAAATAGTTATGTATTAATCTATAAATAAAACTGAGATTTATTATTTATTTATAAATAAACAACATTTTAAAAACCCAAACATTAATGACCAAGATTTTATAAATAACTAAATAAATAGTTATGCATACATATATAAATAAAAATGTATCTATTTAATTTATTATAATCTATACATAAAAAGTGAGCAATTTTTTTTTATAAATAAATTGTTGTTTATAAATATAGAACATTCAAATACATAAAAAAATAAAACAATGAGTGAGAATTATAAATAACTAAATAAATAGTTATGTGTAAACAAATAAATAAAATCTGAGTGACATTTGTTTATAAAAAATAACATCCACATGCATAAATAATAAAACATAAATAAGTGAGATTTATAAATTTCTCAATAAATACAGTTATATATAAATATATAAATTAAAAATGATAATTATTAAATATTATATAATGAAATTAATAAATAAAAATAAATTTGTTTGTTTGTTATTAAAACAAACGATCTGGTTTACGTGCCTTTACACACTAATAAGAATCTGCCGCACTGTAAACGATCGCATCTTACACTTCAGTACTGAAATAGCAAGTTCTTCAAAACAGATTTTATTTCTCCATCGCTTGTGTTTTATTCTCGCCTACAGAAGGAAGGGAGCTGCCGTTGCCCTCTGAAAAGCATCTCGCTCCTGCATGAAAGTTCAGCTCACTGACCCCAGCAATTCTGCTAATTACACACACGCACAGCTCATGTGAGTTTTACCGCGGTAACACGTGAGCGTGTGAAGTCTGCGGGGTAAACCTGCGAGTGGGCGGAAGCCGCCGCTGCAGCAGGAGCGTGTCGCGGACGGGCGGACCATTTCACGGCGCTGCCGATCCTCCTCCCGGCGCTGGTTTGGCTCGAGAGGAAGCGGGCAGCAGGAATCGAAGGCCATTCTCTCGGTTTTGGCTGAAATCCACCGGTTTTTCTGTCCGCTGCACGCTTGAACGGTTCATTAGCCAAAGAAAAAGGACCGGCATCTTTAGTCGAACTCAAAATATATGCTGTTACATGGAGGACTCTGCACCCGTCGACAGCACAAGTTTATGAGAAATGCACACACTCAAAATCAACTTAAAATCACAGCATACAATAACTCCTGCTGCCCTTATGCGTTCAGACAAAATGTTTTTATAATAAAACATTTCAAAAATGTTATTTATACGTTTATACGTATAGATGTATGACTTCAAATCAAATTAATAATAATAATAATCATTTTTACTATTATTGCTATTATTAATATACATTTATATTAATTCACTACACTTTATAAACATTAATAATAATACTAAATAAATAAAGGAATAAATATGTATAATATTCAAGATGAATAATATTCTATAATATTTCTATAAAACAAATACAATATAAAATGTTTTAATATATATATAGAGAGAGAGAGATTTGTTTAATTCATAGCAATATGAATAACTGATTACTACTACTACTAATAATAACAACAACAACAACAACAATAGTAATAATAATAATGATAATAATAATTATTATTATTATAAAAATTTATATATACAGAATAAATATACAAAATACAAACTATAAATATTTAAAATAAATATTTTTATATAATATTTTACATTTTTATAATAATAATAATAATTATACATTTGTATTAATTTACTATACTTTATTATCATTAATAATAATAATAATAAATAAGATTACTTTTACAAAATTCAATAATTGTAAATCATAAGTAAATGTAAAAAGTAAATTTCTATAAAACAAATATAATATAAAATGTTTTAATATATACAGAGAGAGATTTTTAAGTCATAATATAATACTCAATAATAATAATAATAATTATTATTATTATTATTATTATTATACAAATTATAAATATATANAAAGTAAATTTCTATAAAACAAATATAATATAAAATGTTTTAATATATACAGAGAGAGATTTTTAAGTCATAATATAATACTCAATAATAATAATAATTATTATTATTATTATTATTATTATACAAATTATAAATATATATATTATGAAATATAAAATATTAAAAATAATATATATATATATATATATATATATACAGACACACACATTCTTACATAATATTTTTAATTTGCAAAAATATGAATTATTATTATTATTATTACATATAAACATTATAAATAAACAAAATACATAAACTATTAAATACTTTAAAATATATACGTTTTACATAATATTTGTAATTTGCAATAATAATAATATTAATAATAATAATAATAATAATAATTATTAGTATTATTATTATTATTATTACTACTTTTATTATTTGTATTATTAATTATACATTTATATTAATTAACTATACTTTGTTGTCATTAATAATAATAATAAATAAATAAATAAATAAATAAATAAATAGAAATTCAGTAATCCTAAGTAACTAGTTTATATAATAATTACAAATAACTTTATTAATTTTAAATATAAACACTATAAACTACAAATATAGTTACTATAAAACAAATATTATATAAACTTTTAATACATATAGAGAGAGATTTGTTAATTTATATTGATAATAATTAAATAATAATAATTATAATTGTAAGAATTTCATATATAAAAACTATAAATATACTATATATTTATGTATTTATTTATTTATTTATTTAGTTATTTTAAAATATATACATTTACCCACATAAAATTTTTTATTTGCAATAATAACAACAACAATAATAATAATAATAATAAATGTCTTAATTTACTCAAATGTAGTAGTAATAATAATAATAATAAATAATAATAATAATAATACAATAAAAATTGTCAGCATATTTGACAATTCAATAATCCTAAATTACAAATTTTACATAAAAACTTTGTTTTTGGTTTTTGAATCCTAACATTTAAACATTTGTAATAAAAAAAAATATTTAATAATAATAAATGTATTATAATTTATTATTATTATTATTCAAATAAATGTATTATTAGAAAATTCTAGACTTAAATATATAAATATTTATTATAAATAAAAAAAACACTTTTATACACACACACACACAAAAATAAAAATCTATATGTATAAATAAATGATAACCGAATTTTAATTTTGAAGTATTTAAGAATAGTGGGGTACTAAAATGCTGTGCACAAAAGGGATGCAAATATTTAATGAAGTCACACTTCATAAAAAAATTATTCATAAACAGTGTATGTATGCCCATACACATGCTCAGACTTGGAGACTTTTACGGCAGAACGGGAACAGCCGTTGCACAAAGCATATGCTCGTTACCAGCAGCAGCGCCATTAGCAAAGCTCTGGTTGCCTTTCAACAGATGGGCGCATGTAAACAACCCACTACTGCCTGAGACGATGTGATTGGTTTTAATATGAATCATATACATTTATGACATAACCGTCTCATTATCTTCTCCATTTTTCAATGGCGTAATTAACGGGTCGCCGTTGTTCTCGCCGCGTGCTTTAACGAGAAGCCGAGATCTGGAGAACAAGAGAGAAACTCCTGAAAGATGAGCAGTTCTTCCGCTCTCTTCTGTATTCATCTGCTGTCGGCTTTACAACAAATCAATGGCATCTTTCTTCTTTTCAATTAACAACACATCTTTAATGACTTGCATAAAAAAGCAATCGCAAACAAAAGCAGCAGGATATTTTTCATGGTCTCAGCGCACTAGTGATTAAAATCTCATTCCATTCCTTTCTTAATAAAAAAAGTTAGTTCAACAGCTTGCAATTAGGAGTTACCTGCTACTCTGGGACCAACTAAACACACATTAGATTAGAGGAGTTTGACGACTTGCCGTAAAGTAAAGAAAGGAGGATAGCCAAAAAAAAAAAAAAAAAAATTAAACAAATAAATAAATATAAAAACATACAATAAAATTAAATTAATACATTAGAAATTAACTGGTTAATTAAGTCTAATAAATAAATAAATAACTGCCCACCAACGCTGCATTCATTTGATTAAAAATACAATAAAAATAGTGATGTTGTGAAATATTCTTACAATTTTAAAATAGCTGTTTTCTAACAGCTGTTAGAACATAACATGTTTCATAAAAAATAAATAACAGTAGTATAAAATATGTTTTTGTGTTTTATAAATTATTTACAAAAAATTTAAAAATTAATGTTAAACACTAACTGTCCTACAAAATTGATTCATTTATTAATTTAATTTAATAATAATAATTTTCTTTCTTATTTGTATTTTATAAATTAATTAAAAATGCCAATGGATTGACAAAACGCTTCATTTTCTTTATTCAAAAAAAGTATAAAATATTTTTTGTATTTCATAAATTTTTTTATAAAAATTTAAAAATCAAATGTTAAATTCTAGTCAAATGTTAAATTCTAGTCACAATGATCCTACAAAAATGCCAAATGTCTTTATGAAATAATAATAATAATAATAATAATAATAATTTTCTTTATCATTTTTAATTTATAAATTAATTATAAAAATTACAATATATTTATTTCTTCTAATTTGGGGATAAAACTGGTAAAGTAAATGAGCTTAAAAATTAACACTAGAATTCCAATGGACCAACAAAAATGTTTTATTTTCTTCATAAAAATAAATAAACAATAGATTTTTTTTGTATTTTGTAAATTACTTATAAAAACTTAAAAATGTATGTTAAATTAAAAAAGTCACAATGATCCTAAAATTTTCCTTATAAAATAATAATAATAATAATTAATAATAATAATAATAATAAATTCATTCATTCATTAATAATAATAATAACAACAATAAATTGATTTCTTTACATTTTTTTATTTTTATAAAATAATTATAAAAATTACAATATATTTATTTCTTTTAATTTTGGGATAAAATTGGTAAATGAGTAATTGACCTTAAAACTTAACGCAAAAATGCCAGTGGGCTTAATTTTCTTGCTTATTATTTTATTTTATTTTATTTTATTTAATATTCTATTTTATTTTTGAATCTGTGATAAATTCAAGTAAATGTATATATTTTTAAAAATATTATAATATAGTGCTATTATTATTATTATTATTATTAATGATAATAATGATAAAATAAAATGTAACATTATATTAGAAATTCAATAATCCAAAGTCATAAGTCTAACCTAACATATATTAAAAAAAATTATAAAATAAAATAAAACAAACCAGTATAAGTAAATATATAAGTAAATAATCCCAGTTTATAATTCTATACTTTTACATATACAAACACCACAATATATGCACCAAAAAAAAAAAACAAAACTAAAATGTAAAAATTAAAAAACAAACAGGCCTATATAAATCATGATGATGGTTATTCACAATACTGGTTAATTTTTATAACTTTAACTAAATGGCACACAAAGCAAACGTTCAATATCAATATCAGCCCTTCCACAAACAACCAATTATTTATCCAAAAAGGCCGGCGGTGAGAGCAGAGTGTCTTTTGAACAGCATTTCTCCAGCAGCTTGATGCGTGATGTTTTATTGGGTGCTGAGTGGCTCAATCGATCATCAGTCCGCGGCTCAGTCTCTCACACTCATACAGCGTCTCATTCTCAGTCGCTGGAAATGGCTTCGACCTCTACATCCAAGGGTGGATGGACGGTTTGTTGTGGCTCGTGGACGCCCTCATATAAACGCGCCGCTACAAGATTTATTCAGCAGGCTTTGACACCGGCACACCGCGTTTCCCAGAATCACTCTCAATCATCACACTGAGTCAAAGCGCACTCGCTCTGAGAAGAGGCTTTATATCACAGCGCAGGAACAGAGAGAGACCGCAATATTCACTCTGACCACCGCAGTACAGCAAGATGAAGAGAAATTAACAAATAATAGCCCACGTGCTTTTCACAGATATTCACATTTTTCTATGTAAACTGTGGGTGGAGAACAGCAAACAACAGATAAAGTAAATGTGCTTGAAAATTGAAGCAAAAATGGGGAAAATTCCAACAGCCCACATCGAAAACACAATTAGACGGCTGCAAAATCTTCTTAAATTTTGGTTGCTCATAACCAAAAAGTCTGACGCCTTTATTTTTTTTTTTTTAAAATGTGCTTAAAAATGTGAAAATTACACTCAGAGGAACAAATAAACAAATAAAAAAATAAATCCCAATGATACTACAAACAAGCCTTGTTTTCTTTATAATATATATATATATATATATATATATATATTTCTTTTAATTTTGGGACAAAAATTATTAAGTAAATGGGCTTGAACATTAACACTAAAATGCCAATGGACCAACAATAAAAAATAAATAACATGTTTCATAAAAAATTAATAACAGTAGTATAAAATATGTTTTTGTGTTTTATAAATTATTTATAAAAAATTTAAAAATGAATGTTAAAATCTAACTGTCCTACAAAATTAATTAATTTTCTTTATAAAACAATAAAAATAATAATAATAAATATATGTCTTTATCATTTTTATTTATTAAATTAATTACAAAAATTACAATATATTTATTTCTTTTAATTTGGGGACAGAACTTGTAATAAGTAAATAAACTTGAAAATTAATTGTAAAATGCCAACTGACCAACAAAGTGTTTCATTTTCTTCATAAAAAAAAACTAAACAATAGTGTAAAATAATTTTGTGTTCTATAAATTATTTATAAAAACTTTAAAATGAATGTTAAATTCCAAAAGTCACAATAATACTACAAAAACACTTCATTTTTTTATATAATAATAATAATAATAATAATACATTTCTTTATCATTTTTATTTTATAAATTAATTATAAAAATTACAATATATTTATTTCTTTTAATTTTGGGACAGAACTGGTAAAGTAAATAAACTTGAAAATTAATTGTAAAATGCCAATTGCCCAACAAAGTGCTTCATTTTCTTTATAAAAAATAAATAAACAATAGTACAAAATAATTTTGTGTTCTATAAATTATTTATAAATCTTTAAAATTAATGTTAAATTCCAAAAGTCACAATAATCCTACGAAAACATTTTCTTTATATAATAATAATAATAATAATAATAATAATAATAATAATAATAATAATAATAATAATACATTTCTTTATAATTTTTATTTTAGAAATGAATTACAAATATTACAATATATTTATTTACTTTCATTTTGGGATAAAACTGGTAAAGTAAATGAGCTTGAAAATGTATTCTAAATTGCCAATGGACCAACAAAAGACTTTGTTTTCTTCATTAAAATAAATAAATAAATAAATAAATAAATAAATAAATAAACAATAGCACAAAATATTTTTTGTATTTTATAAATTATTTATAAAAACATTTAAAACTTATGTTAAATTCTAAAAGTAACAATGATCCTACAAAAACACCTTATTTTCTTTATATAATAATAATAATAATAATAATAATAATAATAATAATAATAATAATAATAATAATAAAAATAATTAAATAATTTCTTTATCATTTTTACTGTTTAAATTAATTATAAAAATCACAATATATAAATTTATTTTTTATTTGGGGGGAAAAAATGGAGCTTGAAAATTAAAGCCAAAATGCCAATGGACCAACAAAAGGCTTCATTTTCTTCATAAAAAAACAATAGCATAAAATATTTTTTAGATTTTACAATTATTAATATAATTAATATATTATTTATAAAAACTTACAAAATGAATGTTTAATTTTTAAAGTCATAATGATCCTACAAAAATGCCTCTTTTCTGTAAAATAATAATATAATAATAATACATTTCATTATCTTCATTATAAAAATTACAATATATTTACTTCCTTTAATTTTGGGAAGAAACTGGTAAAGTAAATTGGTAAGTAAATGAGCTAGAAAATTAACACTAAAAAAGCTTCATTTTCTTTATAAAAAATAAACAACACTATAAACCGTTTTTTGTACTTTACAAGTCATTTACAAAAACCTAAATGAGTGAATAAAATGATTTAATTCATAAAATTATTTTCTTTATAATACAACAACAATAATAATAATAATAGTAATAGTAATATTTTTTTGACAAATTAATTATAAAAATTCCAATATATTCTTCTTTTGTTTAATTTTGGGATAGAACAGATATTTATGAATATAAAACACAAATAACTGGAACTGGAAACCACACAGAACACACGCAAAAGTCAAACTATTCTTACATTTTGGTTCCCCAATCAACCACTGTTACAAACCCTAGCCTTTCCCTCCACATCCTTGTAATGCACCATCTACTTCAAAATCAATGAATCTGCAACATAAACTCAAGGCTAAACCAGACGTGCTGTCGACATCTGCTGTGGCGTAACACATGACACGACTCTTCACAGCATTTGCGCGTTTCGTTTGGCACCAGTGCCGCTCTCTCATTTCACAGACACAAATAAGGTCCGTGAGCGTCAGGAAAGAGTTCACCTGGGAGACCCGCAGCCCACGGGCTCCATATTTAGACCGGAGCGGTCCAGATATAGCGTGGGTGCAGATGTCTGTCTGCCTGTGGCCATTCCACACCAGATTGCACAGACCATTACCCTCATAGAGAGATGCTTATCACCCACAAGAGCTATTAACCTATATAGGGCCTGGGAAACGGAGCACGCTGCCGTAGTAATGGCTAAACCTCCTTTACACAAGGACATACTTGTAAACGGATGCAAGCGAATGAAGGAGAACCGAGAGATTGGTTTTTCCAACATCTCTGACAGTGACGCCCATCTTTTCCAGTATTTTTCTCATTCATTTAGTCCACAGGCATCTCAAAAATCTCCTCGGTGAGTCATAAGACAAACCAACCAGCTCTAAGATGAATCAAAACACTAAAATATTAGATTTCTGAAGGATAAAAAGAACATGTTCCCATTAAGTGTTCCCATTCATAACGTCCAGTTTTTGGTTATGCAAATCTTAAAGGAACGGTCAGTTTCATCATTTTGCAAACATTATGGGAATGTTACTTTTGAACGCTCTCTGAACATTCCGAACAAGTAGCAACATTCAAAAAACGTTAGTTGAACATTCTACCAAGGCCTGTTTACGCTAACGTGTTAAAAAAACATTATACATTGTTCATGGAATGTTGTTTTGAAACATTTTAGGCTACATTTAGTACGTTTACGTTTTAAAGGGGTCATCGGATGCCCATTTTCCACAAGTTGATATGATTCTTAATGAAAAGTCTCTAATATACTTTGATTAAAAATTCTCAATGGTTTTGTAAAACAACACCCTTTTTACCTCGTCAAAATGAGCTCTGTAAAAATCATCTCATTCTAAGGGGTTGTTCCTTTAAATGTTAATGAGCTCTGTTAACCCCGCCCCTCTCTTCTCTCTGTGGAATGATGATCTTGTTTACTTTAGCTGCATTTAGCCGCGTTTAGCCGCTAAATTTCATAACTACCACGTTATAAGGGAAGGCGATCACAAAGATTCATAAAAAATGCTTATACTCACTTCTGCTGTAAGTGAAGCTGGATCATGAATGATTCGCGCGAACATAGACGGATATATGTAGATCGGGAGGCGCATTCCA
>JAHKKF010516568.1:1158-12552 GCA_019740295.1 Labeo calbasu | reverse complement strand
CTTGTCCAAAATGCCCCCCCCCCCATTCCTTGGCCTATGCCGACTGAAACACACACCAAAATGTAATATTCTATGGGTTAAGATTTTTCAGAATTCTTAATAGTTTGAAAAACCTACTTTTTCGAGCTTGTCCTAAACAGTTTGTCTGATTTTCACCAAAATTGGCTCAGATCATCTTCAGACAATGCTAGCAAAATATTATGGAATTCAAGTTGATTAGTCAAACCGTTCTCGAATAACGTGCAAATGAATTTGACAAAGAGCATGCAAAAATGGATCTGAGGCTATATCTCTGCAACAGTTCAGGGTATTGAGACCAAATTTGGTGTGTTTTATAATAACCATGACCAGCTACCTGCACTTTTTCAGTGGAGCGCCACCTAGTGGTCGATATAAGAGATTTTTGCGTATAACTTCTGAATAGTTTGGTCAAAAATCACAAAACTGGTCTGTTTAGATTCAGTGTTGAACCATACCCAATTTTCCTATGTTGGGCATTTTGGGCACCGGACATTTTGAATTTTGCCATAAAATGCTATATTTTATAAATGCATTGGCATGTCATTACGAATCTCGGTATATGTGTCATTGGCACCATGCCCTGATAGTACCCAAAAAGTTTCAGTAAGCGCCAATAGCCTTGTGGTTAGTGCGTCGACATGAAATTCAGTTTAACACCTTTCTCTTTGAAACTCAACCACTTCCACTCTGGCAATCTTGCACTGTAACAGTTTTTTTTTTTTAACTATCCATTTGTCCAACATAAAAAAAAGGAACTCAAAACAATGGTAATCACAGTCAGAACACTCTTTGAACGGACATGCACATTATCTGTCCAAGGTATTTGATTCAGTGGATCATGAAATGCTGCTGAACAAACTTAGCAGTGCTGGTGTCGGACCAGGGACATTGAAATGGTTTTGAAATTATTTGGTGGATCGGATTGTGTTCATGCTGAGGATCTCAAATCTGAGTTTCTTGATTTATGTAAAGGGGTTCCCCAGGGTTCCATTTTGGGACCTATTTTGTTTTCTCTTTATATCCACCTGTTTCCGAGGGGCGCTACTGTAAAAAAGAATGTGCGTACAACTTCCGGTGAGGCGGCAGTAGTAGTATACCAGTGGTTTTTTGTGTGCTAATTACTGAGAGGCAAAGTATTTTTTGAATCATTGTTTACCTTGTAAAGTTGCAAACCTTTATGAGAGATGTCGTTAAGGTGCTCAGGGATAACGTGTTGTTCGAAGCTGTGCAAAGTTTGGATTGCTAAATCTTGAATGACTGTTAACTGTGACATTTGAATCGAGACATCAGAGCTTGTGTTAAGGGATGTGCCAGATGAAGCCTCGATTCGAGGCTTGTGCTGTTAACGTAGAAATCAGAGACAGAAATTCAACAAACAAACACACACACTGTTAGGCTTATATTTGAGCATGTAAATGAGTCGATCTGTGGAATGTGTGGTGAATGCTTCGTCCGATGGTGTTTCTTTCACATGCTTCTGGCTGCTTTATTTTCTGCTAACCTCCAGATCACTTTAAGGTTTGAATCTTTTCCCAAAACGGTCAGATGAAATGTAGGTGCTTTACGAGGCTTCATTTGCCCATCACTACTGTCAGCTGTTGAATGAATGAGTGTTACGTCCCACTTGTTTACTTCGAACCGGAAGACGCTCCCACTTTTGACGCAAGGGCTCATGGGGCGTAGGAATAAATGTGGATAAATGATTTGGGACAATTTGGATAATTATTACAAATGGAAAAACATGAAGTACAAATAAATGTCTTTAGAAAAAAATATATTTTTAAAGCTCTAATAATGTGCTTTATGGCAATATATGTTTTAAAGGTATACATCTGATTAAATATAATGTATTATAACTGCTTACAATTATTTGTGCACACAGCAGGTTATTAAGCGCTATGGGAAACTTATCATGAAAATAGCAGAACATTACGAAAATTAACTGTAATAGCTTTTAAGTACTCTGCAACTGTATCTCTTGATATTTGAGCTAGTTCATTTTGTAAGGGAGTGCTGAAAAATATAGAGTACATTAGCGATGCTAGGAACATGATTAAAACTCCAGAAAATCTCCAGGTAGTTACATGCTGTCTGAGCCTGTCATAAATCCTTGAGTAAGACTAGCTAGATGCTGATTCCATCTGCTCTGTTGTGGCAGAGCTAAGTGTTCATGGGTAATGTGAGATTTCTGATACCTGTCTCTCGTCATCTACAGGAGTCACAGAATATTAAAGCTCTCACTTTCATTTGTGTCTCTGTCCTGGTGTCTTTCTGCATTTTGAGTGTTAGTGTAACCCCGAGTTCTCTCATCTTGGGTTTCCCTTTTAGTTGGCCATCTTAAGAATTTCCCAAGTAAATGTGTGCTCTCTTTCCAGTGTGGGCGAGACGCATGCAGCCAGATCAAGCAGTGCTGAGTAGGCAGTTGGAGGTTATTAAAATCAAAACTGGAGTAAATACTTAAGATAATATGCTGTGATGGGAAAGTGATCACTGTCAGTGATGTAAATCCAAACTTGCTGTGCTGTTGGTTTCTAGTAGATGTTCCTACTCTACCGCTGTGTTTGACTATATCAGATGACAGGCCACTCTCTGTCCTCCCATTGGTAGATGCCCCATCATGTTGCTGCTTATTTGCAACATCAGCTGTTTTCAATCTCATCGATTTATCTTTCTCAAAATGCCAGAAATCAGCCCTCTGAAGGGCTCATCCCTATGCTCTAATCCAGGGGTTCCCAATTCCAATCCTGGCGCCTCCTTGCTCTACACATTTTGTATGTCTCTCTTTTATCTGACAGGCTCAGTTGAGGGGTGAGTTCCATTCGTTTACTTCGAAGTGGACTTCAAAGGGTATTCCGCCATCTTAGGGGAGATTCCAAGCTGAAGCCGGTGTGTTTGTACGCGACTGTTCAGGGTTGTAAAATGACTGAGACTTGACAAGTTAACTCTAAGGCTTTTAAATTTGACAGATTACATTAAGTGAAACGTATTATTAAATAATATGTTTGACGTTGCGGGGTGTTGCGAATGAACACATTTTGTCAAAAGAAGTGAATTGCAACAGATATCCCATTCTCAGGATGTAGGGAGCAGCGAACAATGTGTAGGGATCCTGTCAGCTGACCCTTTGCACAGACCCAGCTTTCACACCACACATCATGTTCTCACATAAAATACATTGCGGAGCAAAGAGGAAACCAGTGCGCTGATAGATAAGACAGAGCAGGTTACTTTTGGTATGAAACAAAGTTTCAGCTTTCAAATTTTGCCATTTTTTTTTTTTAAAGAAATTCAAACAATGAATATTGTTTTGTGGCTCTTTAATGTGTCGTGACAGATCACTGTAGTGCCTCAGTTCAAGCAGCATGTGAACTGATCATTTCTTCCTCTTTACTAGTTATAGCACAAAATAAACATGAATGAACATCAGAAGGTATCTTGTTTCAACCGCAGAAAGACACCATTTTTCAATTTCAAGTGCTTAATGTGACATTAACATTACATTAATCTACTGTCCTGTCTTGTTTGTTTGTCCAAGAAAATGGCAGATTAGCGTTATGATTGGTCAGATCGCCTGTCAATCAAACTCCCAGCGATGGATCATTTGGGGCTTCTAACAAGCTGATAATGTCCTGAATCAGGTGTGTTAGATAATGCCAGGGTCACACTGCAGGACTTTCTGGGGTACCGTCTAGATGCTGTTATGTACATTACACAACATATTGGTGACAGGAGTTCACACATTACAAAACTTTGGATTAGGAAGAATTACAAACAGCTCTGCCTTGTCAGTGCTCCAGGCTGCAACCAAACGGTCACATTTTGCGACCATTTTTTCTGATGGTGCGACAATTTTGTGAGCAGTCGTTGTTGTTTAACTCATATGCATTGCAACAGAAATAGCAGTGCTTATGAGAAACTTCTAACAGAAAACGAAACAGAAGCGTAACAGATCCGCGTTATGTTTGAGCTTCACAGTGCGGACTGTTTATCAGCTCAGACCGCAACAGAAACAAACTTGTCCGAGCTCAGAACAGCTTTACTTGAGAACCAAAGTTGATTTCACTGTGCTGTTACTGCATAGTGCTGCAAGATCCAACACATTCTCACTCCCAACTCACATATTGATGCTTGGCGCACAGGGTACCCCCTTAGCATCATTTTTTGACATGCAGGGTCCTCCATTGCTTTAAATAAGAAACCCTTGGCATCAGTATGCTGATGCGAAAGGCAGTGGGAATTTTATCGTCATGCTAAAATTATATACTGGATAATCATTTTGCCATTATTGTATATATGTTGGGGTATTTTTTTTTTTTTTTCCTTTTTCTTTTTTTCTTCAATGTAAACAGTCACAACAGTTTTATCTACATTACACCTATTTACAGCATGTAACCTAACCCCTGCCCCTAAACCTAACAATTTGTCAACAAAACACAGGATATTACAGACAAATACAACTACAGTCATAATTTATTAAAAAATATTAGTGTTCCAAGTCGTCAGAGGCAAGAGGGGGTGAGGTTAGGTGCTCCACTGAAAGTATAACTTTATATATTTTTTTGTACGTAAGCCAATAAATTAAGGCAAACAACTGAAAACGGATGGATGACCCTGCATGTCAAAAACTAAAGGGGTACCCTGTGTGTTAAAAAATGACGCTAAAGGGGTCCTGACCAAGCGTCAATATTTGACGAGTTGGGATTGAGAACGTGTTGCGAGATCCAGTGAGAAGTGTATTCTGAATTAAAATTTTTCCCAGAATTCTATTATAAACAGATCAAACAGTGCTGATGTAGATTAGATAACTACAAGTAACCCTACTGTTGTGGTAGAAATAGTCGAATGTTATTACATTATTCATTTAGGGGTTTGTGCAACCTTTTGAGAGAGAAATTCAAGCACTTTTCAACGACTTTCAAGCATTTCACACAACTATTTCCAGCACTTTAAAGCTCTAAAATAATCCAATTTGAATGTTATTTTTAATGGGATGACAAAGTTGTACTTTTGGTAAACAAACATGTAATCTTAAAAAAAAAGAAAAAAGTCAAATTACCATTATATCCAGTAGATGGCAGCCGAGGAGCACTTATTGGCTTATTTGACATTCATTTATACTTTTTGCTTTATATTTTAAAATTGTAAAATTGCTATTATAAAATATCAAAAAGTAAAGTAAGAAGAGTCAGGGCTCTAGACTAACTTTTTGCACTGGTTGCACTTTTCGACCCCATCGCATTTAATCACCATTTACAATTATTCTAATTCTTATTTTTGCATGATGATATGATGAATGAATGGTTCATTTTTAACAGCAGTTTCAGCTGATCTGCACACCCCTGCACACTTCTATAAGCTTATAATCACTCCTGCTTTTAAGCCAAATCCACGCTAAAAAAAATAATTTAACTGACATCTGGACGTGACTCTCTGCAACCTCTGATGAAATCGGTTGGGTGTTTGAATGAATGGATCTTTGGACAAAAGTTTACAGGGGTTCACCAAGTTTAAGAAATCATAAAAATCTAATTATTTACATTTTTAATGTATTGTTTTCGTTATAATGTACTGATTCAAATTAGTAATCAATAATAATTATTTTTTATTTTAATTTTAATACTCTGCGTGCCTCCCTTGACATGCTCTCGCGCAGGGGCGTCGTAGTTAGGTGAAAAGTGGGACTAAATTACCAGGGCCCCAAGTGGGGGGAGGGCCCCTGAGGAGTGAAATTTTATTTTCTTTTAAATATAATTTTAAGATCACAATAAATGTTAACTAATGTAAATGCTAATATTTTGGGTAAATGCATCAGTTGATTGATGTATTAAATGGTGTTCAAGTAGTAAGGTTAGTTGTAGGTAGTTGTGAACCTCGAGCTTACGGGGGCCCATGGCCACTGCTTGTGCATAGGGCCCAGAATTTGGTGGTACGCCCCTGCTCTCACGTATGAACAGGCAGCAAATCTGGTGCTGGCGCGAACGGAGCGGGCGTGGGCGCATCAGGCGCAATCATCAAACATATTTCAAAGGAAGCCAGCGCCACGGTCCTTACCGTCTTTACTGGGTGATTTGAGCGAATATAGCATTTATTCACATACGATTTAATTATAAATGGTGGCCTGTCATGATTTTGGCTAATGCAGGACACTACTGAAAGATGCGCATCAGGGGGAATTTAGAAGTGGGTATACGCAAAGCCGACTGATTAAGAAATGGGTATACGCAGGTTCTGCACTACACCACTGCATATTACCCTACTCAATAGCATTAACACAGACGTAACACAGACTCCCTTCAAACTTTATCTGGAATGTCACCTTTTCTGTCACAACTTCTCGAACAGGCGAACACACAAACAGACACACGCACACACACATGAAATTGTCTGCCTGATGAAAAAAATATTTAAAACAGGTTCACATTTTAGAAAATGTAGTTAATATTTGCGCCATTATTGATTTATCTCATCCACCCGTGACCCACCCGCAAATAATCAGAATGCATATTTTATTACCCGACCCACCCGGTCCGCGGATATAACCGCCGTCCGCGCATCACTAATTGCCGGACATGGTCTTCCCACACTCCCTTCACTATCTCTGATTGGTTTAGACCACGATATAGGCCTAATGTGTGTCTGTTGAACCACAGTTGCGGAGTCTTTTTTTTTCTGGCCTCGAACGGCTGGTCGCACCAGTGCGACCTCAGATTATTTTTAGTCGCACCATTGAGAAATTAGGTTGCACTCTAGAGCCCTGAAAGTCACCAATGTCACGTTTCTTCAATTTCTGACTAAATCACACATAATCGCTTATGTTCTGGGTCACTTTCATATAATACTATTGAAGAATAATGGTTCATTTAATACGAATAGAATATACACATTTTCTATATAAAAATTCAAATTTTCTTTACATGTTTTTTTTTTTTTTTTTTTATATATATACTTCCCAACTCAAGCTTAGTGCTTCACTGTCACCTATAGTGCTGCACTTATTAATACAAAACAATAGTAATTTTATGAGTAAAATTCCCAGACACCACCTCCCCAGTGCTACCAAATCTGCTCCTGGCGCCACCATCTGTAGAATTTAGTGGCGTTGGTGCCACTGCTTTCAAATGTTAATCTGGAGCCCTGCTGGTCTACATTTCACAAAATGACGTAAGATCGCATGAAAATGGATTTATTCTTGTCAAAAACAGACAAAAACTATTCAGGATTGTATTCATATCTGTACAATGAATACAATCCAAGTTATCTGTTCACTGATATGCAGTAAACAAAACAGAAAATGGTTGGTTGCTTGCTGATGTTCTGTTACAGGTCTATTATGACTCCATCCCCCTTAAAAGAAAGTCCTCTCCAGAACAAAAATTTACAGATGTTCATGTCTTTCTTTTTTCAGTCGTAAAGAAATTGTTTTTTGAGGAAATCATTTCAGCATTTTTTTTTCCATATAATGGACTTCTATGGTGCCCCAAGTTTGAACTTCCAAAATGCAGTTTAAATGCGGCTTCAAATGATCCCAAATGCGGTTATAAATGATCCCAGCCGAGGAAGAAGGGTCTTATCTAGTCAAACAATCGGTTATTCTCATAAAAATAATACAGTTTATATACTTTTTAATGTCAAACGCTCATCTTGTCTTACTCTGCTTGAACTGTTTTTTTTTAGGGTATGACAGAAAACTCCCATCACATGCTCTCCCTCAACTTCAAAATCGAGCGTTTGAGATTGTGAACAGTTTGGAATGCAGCATCAAATTGCACATGCACACTCCAACAGCTGGTATTGGCAAAAAAATTGCAATTCATTCTCTCTGTTGAAATCTTCAGACATGTTTACGAAGATTGTTTAATGTACAGCATGCGTCGTCTTCTGCTTGTAAACAGGCCGCAAAACATCCGGGTTCTACGTCAGAACGTGTGTCAGCAGCACCACACGAATCCGTCATGAAACTCTTGTAAACACTCATCAAAGACTGACGCAGAAGAGGAGAAATTGTTAAATAAAATAACAATTTTTGTTTTCTTTGCACACAAATGTGAAATGTGTTCATGATAATCGCATCTGATTTTTTGCACAGCCCTAGACAGAATTTTCATTTTTGCGTTGGTTATTAATTGTTATTGCCAGTGGTGGGCATGTCACTTTAAATAAATAATTATTTATTTAATTAATTATATAGTTGCTAGTTACTTCTCACAAATATTAACTGAGTTAGTAACTGAGTTTACATCATTGTAAAAGTAACTAATTACCAGGGAAAGTAACCGTTATGTTACTTTTTAAAAAAAAAAATGTTCAAATGTGTCAAATAACTTGGATGTCCCCAATAATAATTGTTAAATGATTGAAATGGACACTAAATAGAATAAATCATTACTATAAAACATTGTACACTAATCTACACTATTTTAATGTTGCTGTGGGACAATGTAAGAGACACCTATCAAAATTAAATGATTGTAAATATGTGAGCCTGGACCACAAAACCAGTCATAGCACAGGTATGTTTGTAGCAGTAGCCAAAAATACATTGTATGGGTCAAAATGATAGATTTTTTTTTTATGCCAAAAATCATTAGGATATTAAGTAAAGATCATGTTCTAAAGATATTTCATAAATTTTCTACCATAAATATATCAAAAGTTAATTTTTGATTAGTAATATGAATTGCTAAGAACATCATTTGGACAACTTTAAAGGCGACTTTCAATTTTTTAAAGAACTTAGGACTGGTGCTTAAGATATTGTTTGTAATTTAGTGTTTCTATAAAACGGGAAAAAACTAAAAATAATACTTTATAACACAACTACTACAAATTCTACTACTAATAACAATATAAAATGCACTAAGGATAAATGAGCTGCTGTCTTCATGAATATTAATCAAGTTGTCTGCGTTCGCCAGCCAATGACATTTCCCTTTGCACATTAGGTCCACCTACTACCAGAGAAACCAGCAGTTTTTAAAAGCTGAAGAATTGTAAAGGAACTCTGTTCAAAAAAGAATATCGTTTACATGTAGCGTGTAAATTCTGCATGGTATTAGACTCTCTCGCTTTGTATCTTTCTTTGCGTGTGTGTGAGACAAAGCGACGGCTAGTCGTGTGTCTTCACACTAGAGTTTACAGTTGGTCAAATAAAAGTGCACTGCAAAATGATAATAATATTATAATAAATTGTAGTAACGGCGCATTTTATTGTCAGTAATGCCAACGGCGTTGTAACGAAGGAAACCATAATTAGTTTGATTACTCGGTACTGAAAAAAATAAGGCTGTTGGTAAGTCTCTTTATTTATAATGCCGTTATTCTCATCACTGGTTATTGTGTCGGTTTCATATGAATTACTTCATCAGAGAATATTTTAAGAGTTAGATGCAAAACTAGCTAAAAGCCATTCCGGTCAAAAATAATGATACTGAGTGAATGCTGTCGACATATTTTATATGTCCATCAAATAATTTTTCTTCAAACTCACTAAAATACCAGCCTCAGCCCAATCAGAAGTACCAGTACTTGCATAGAAACCAATACATCTGAGCCTGATAAAAATGCATTTTTTAAAGAAAGACATCAGATGGATTTAACTGGTTTTGCATCTGAACTCTTCATTTGTTTACGATAAGACTTACTACTTTTAAAAATGTCAAACTTTCTATAGATTTATTTTATTCATGTCTGTGTGTCGAGTACTTGCTTTCTGTCGAGTTTCAGTTTTTGTGACTCGTTTCAAAATGATGATCACGGAGTCCAAGGCAGCAGAGAGCGCACCCTGTTTTCTTTATTTTACAAAAGCACAGTTTTGTTGTTATTATGTGTGTATACAAATAAAAGTAGACCCTTTGCGGATTCGATTGATGTATTGCTCTTATTCAACATAGCCGAGTATTTTAAGTTACTTTAGGGGTTATCAGAAAAAATGCTACAAAACACAGTCGACCCCAAAGGGTTAAAATAAATACATAATTTTACGAAAACACATGGAGAGTTCTCTGCAAGTAAGACCCACGACTGTCATATAAACGTGTTACTTCTTTTCTCTTTAAATGTGGTAGAAAGAATGGTTGAGAAACGAAAATTAAATTAAATGAGAAGTGTTTAAAAGGACTTTAACACATACTATTGACTGACAGGCCAGTTTACGGTGACAGGCCCCAAAATTGACTTACTCTTCTGTTCCACACTCAAAACGATGCACTTTTTCTTTCTAAAATGACTACATACAGTACTTATAGTGAATAGTATAAGTAGGCTACACTAGTTTGCTACACTACAAAATGTAATTTTGTATGTCTTTCCAAACAAGACGATGCTAAACACTATGTGGGCGATTGAATGAATGTAAATCATTTCTTGAGCATGGATTTCACCATTTTAGACATCTCGTAGGCTATTTTAAACAGTAGAAATGTACTGTTTTGTTTTGAAAAAAGTACCTTGTTTTGTATTCACACTACAGAATTCCCTATTAGGTCAGCAATTGATAATTCAACTGAATAACCTGCAGTTTACACATGTACTTTTTATGTTAATGACATACTTTTTTCCCCAAGATTATTGAAGATGTTGCTAGTCCATTCCTAATCCTCCCCTATAACGCGTTTGACCTTTAACCTCAATGCAACAAGTCAAAGGTTAGAGGTGAAACACAATCTGCTCTAGCTTTGTCAAGAATGCCTCTAGGAGTGTCACAAAGATGTTCACTGGAGTGCCTGAGCAAAGTAACCTCTAGAGTCATGTCATATCAAAGTCATGAAGCTTTATGCACAGAGCTGCAGGGTTTCACCGGTAGCTTGTCCTCTTCACCTGATGACTGTACAATGTACGATATGCTTCATTTCCATGTTTCAACTCTGCAATGAATGACAAACTGTACATATATCTAGATTTTGCATATGGTTTGACAAATTATTGACATTTTATAACGATAAACTCTCCTGTCCTGCTGATTACATTTAAAACGCACATATTCCCACAATGCCAGTAATGTTTTCTTAGATAGTTCTCTTTATTTTCCTCCCACCTCTAGAAAAGTTCCTATGGTGGCCTTGTTTATGCTATTCATTGTGGTTTAGAAAAGGCTGAACTTTAAAAATGTGTGAGTGAAATGGAGGAGGGGACTTTTTAACACCACACACCAAAATGTTACGCAAAGCAGCTCCTAACCCACACTCCCAAGTGTCCATATGGACCTCTGAGAAAACAAGCGAGTGAATGAAAGGACAAGATGATCAATATTAGAAGCAGATGTTGTGAATGAGAGTGTCCTCCAGGGTTACTGCTGTTGTGGCCGCTGTGGAGGTCTCTTGAAGGGCTCTTGATGCACAGGACACTCAGAGAAATATACGGTCAAGTGGTCAGGCG
>JAHKKF010516565.1:0-13264 GCA_019740295.1 Labeo calbasu | reverse complement strand
TTTATCATTATAGGGTAGATTTGTACATACACTGTCAACACACATTAATGTTCAAACAACATGTAAAAGTGAACTTAGCATCCGATGACCCCTTTAAGGGCATTCAGCAAGAACTGTACAGACTACTGAAGAAATCCAAATGATGCAATCCTAGCCTATTCCTGAGAAGAGCTTACATTGCAGATATGTTGAAATCAGGAAAGTCTAAAGCTTAAATCAGTCTTTGTTTTTTTGTCACAGAAGTTTTTCATCATTTTAAATGCCTGTAGTTTAAAAAAAAACGTCAAAATGACAAAACATAGTAACTATGATCCTGATAAACAACAAGGAGAGAAACTAAAATGGATTACATGACATTAAAATCTGTCAATACCCTCTTTGTAGCGTAAAAACAAATTCAAGCCGTCAAACAGATGAAAATGAAACAAGCTGTCAAAAAGAGAAAATCTAATATTTTGTCTGATATTTTGAGTCAGTCTGTCTCTGCCAAATCTGTAATGTCCTGATAGCAGACTCTCATCTTGACTGTCAGAGCTAAAGCTGAAATGAGATGATAGGAGTGGATAATGGACAGGAAAGAGTGAAAGACAGGATATTAAAGGAAAGATGAGTGAACGCGGTGAAAAATGAATGAAGCAGGAGATAAAAAGGCTGATCAGGTCATTTGTTGACTGAAACTAATGGGCATCTTTGGCTCATTATAACCTGAAACCACCATCAGCTCGGCCCGCTCTGCCATCTTAACAATAATATTATCTATTCTGTGATTTTATCGGCAGTTTTCTGTAAGCATTATGCAGACCTTTTACAAATATATCCTGTTAACATCTGTTTTGTACAAAAGCAGGTGCTTGCAAACATTTTCCCATGAATGCACCGGATGAAGTCGTTGCTCCAGCTTGTTAACCGCTGAAGCAGCAGCCCGCCTCGAGGGTCGTCAAACGGCTTTTCTTTCTTTACGCTGTCATTCATCATCGTGAAACAAGTTTACTATTCATTACAAGCTGCTTACACATTAATGCGACCTATTACATTTTTTTCCAAAAACAGCCCACTATCAGCTGAAGCAAACTCTATGATCCAGTTCATGACATTATTTTAACCAACATTCAGTGAATAACAAAAATACAATCATTTATATTACACAACTGCCAGTTTCAAAACCAGTCATGCATTTGGATACACTTTATTTACATTCTTTGTTTCACTTCAATACGCCCTTAAAACGTTTTGATCTCAAAACTTAAATGACAGACAGATAGATAAATATGAACCACTGTTGAACCGCTGATGTCACATGGCCAATTTTAACGATGTCCTTACTACGTTTCCTGTGCCTTGACAATGGTGGGACCCTTGCTGTCTATGCAAGGTCAGAAAGCTCTCAGATTTCATCTGAAATATCGTAATTTGTGTTCCAAAGATGAACAAACGTTTTACAGGTTTGGAACAACATGAGGGTGAGTAACTAATAACTTGTATTTTTGGGGTAAGGTATTCTTTTAATAATTGTATTAATAATTGTAATTGTAATCAGACAGGGAAATGTTTACATTGAGTTTAACACATTTCCTCACAAATACAGAAGTGGTAACCAGATGGTTACATATGTACGCTACTAACATGAAGCACCCCATGTCTGATCCCAAGTAAATGTGACTCATGAACTGGTGAGTTAATGACAGTGTAACAGCTTTGTCCGGTCACCACCGCATAAGACACTTAAACCCAGAGGTGCTTTCCCTACATTAAAACACCAGAAAGCATCTGCTAAATGGCATCATTTATTTATGTTGATGTGGGTTGCATTTTCGGGACCGCTATCTAAAATCAGCAAGGTCCTCAAGAAATAATAAACCCATCCAGGGTGAAGGACATGTACAGTATGTCCATCGTGTTCTTTATGTAAGATACAGTGTGTGCGGTAGCAGCACAGGACTTTGAGAGATGTCATTTTGACCTTGATGTCACAATGTTCTGTTATAAAGCCACAGATAAGGAGTATATGTTTGGAGAGTGAAACTTGGGGAGGAGGAAATGAAAATAACAGCCAGAGAGAAAAAGAGAAGAGAGGAAAATAGTGTGTCAGCATAAGAGCTGTGCGTCTCTACATATGGTAAATTCCACTATTGCAGACTTACCATTTACACTAAAATGTGTGTATTAACTGAATAGAGTTTTTTTTTTTTTTTTTTTTTTTTACCTGTGACTTCATCTCGTACAGCACAGCATTGTCTGGTGTGAGCTGAATCGCCTCGTCCCACCTCTTCAATGCCTCCCAGTTCCTACAGCAAACATGAACAGAAAATACTCCTGTAAATTATTATCTAAAGTAGACCTATTACGCCTGTTTACAAGATGTAAAGTCTCAGGTGTCCCCAGAAGTGTGTCTGTGAAGTTTCAGCTCAAAATACCCTACAGATCATTTATTATATAGTTTTGAAAATCCTTATTTGGAGAAGCAGAAACTGTTTTCATGCCTGTATCTTTAAATGCAAATGAGTGGCTGCTCCCCGCCTCCTTTTCCAGAATACAGCTGTGCCTTTACAGCTCATACCTCAGATATTCTGCTAAAAAAAAACATCTGTTTGGTTTTGATTATCATGTCTATAATGCTGAATTTATGTGTTTTAAACCATAACAGTTTAAAACATCTGACATAGGGTTTTCTGAGCGCAAACATCCAAAGCACACGTACAGAAAGTGGCTGTCACACTGCATGTGAGTACTAAACTAAACTTCTCTTTCATGTCTTATTGCGCTTGAACTGTCAAATACACACAAGTTTATGTTAAAAACACACGGGTTACAAAAACAGTCTGTTATGTCTGTAAAGGCAGACAGCTGGGAAGGAAATCACATATTTATATTAGATCTGTGTGGCAGCAGCTCAATATACAGTAAATAAATAAAAAAATCCACTGCTCTCTTGTCCCCTCTGAGGCTGGGACTTTAAATAGTGTTCTGTTCTTGTCAGTGCAGCAAAAGACAGAACTGGCGTTACAACTGGTACACCAATGTTGCTTGCAAAAACAGAATGGTCCGCTGTGGGTTGGGGTTGCCAGGTTTTCACAACAACACCCGCCCAATTAGTTAAAACTAGCCCAAGCACATTTTGAAAGGGGGATCCCCGCATTTGGGGTTATAAAAAACACATTTTTTTGTCTGGGTTCCCTTGGTAAATTCACATTTCAGGGGCTAAATATGACATTATTGGGGTCGATTCAACCCGCAGACATCAAAAACAACCCGTGGCTACAGTGTTAAAGTAGCCCAATTCCGTGGGAAAACTAGGCAACATTGCCGTGGGTGGAAATGTGCAGATTAAGGGAGCGGTAATATTATAATAAGATCCCCTTTCTACATCACCGTGGGAGCGAAATCTGAGTTGTTCTTTTTCACATTTTCTGGCTTGGTAGATGCACCCGGGACCCAATTATAGCACTTAAACATGAAAAAAGTCAAATTTTTATGATGTCACCTTTGAAAGATGAAACAACTACAGTATGTACAAACACACACAGAAGATGCAAATTTGCACAGCTGCCCACATTTATTAAAACTCTTTCTGCAAGTAGTAAGTCACTTCAATGTTATAACACTTTGAATCGAACTATCATTAAAGGCCAAACCTCTACCACGCAAAATGTGTTTAGCAAGATGGATACGTATGACAAATGGAATTTTAATTATTATGCAACACCTACAGCAAATGAAAACACTAACTGCCAGTCTTATTCGTACCAAGTGCACAACAAATATTTGTTGGGCTGAATAAAAAGCAAAGTCACACTGATACAACAGATGATTCAAATACATCTTTTAGCGAGTCTGGTAATTGGCAAACTTGAGAAAAACAGTCAATTTTAGCAATTACAGTCAAATTTAGAGTCAATTTTAGTAAACAGATTTAAAAAAGCATGCATTTGAGTGGCTTATCAAGCCTTGGAGAGTAAATCAATTTTGGCTATAATGGCAAGACAAGCATGTTTCTAAATATAAACATGAGAGCTTTCTGGTTTCATATAATATACTATAATTTAATGTATGACTGCACATACACTCCCTCACAACACCTTAGGCAGACTGAGCAATGTAATGTATAATGGTATGTATGGGGTATGTATGGGGACGACGTGTTTAACACAAGCAACTGCAAGTCTTCTCTTGTTTTCCTTCTATCCAGAAAATGCTAACTGACAAAGGAGTATAAATAAGTTTATGGGGTTTAAAAAAAAACACTTTGTTATGACTACAACTATTACTCAGAAGAAAACAGTTTCCTACAACTAGTAATTCAAAGCTATTCGACTTTATATTTAACACAGAAAAATGTCAAATGCTTACATCATAAAATTTAACTTTTCAAGATGCAAAGGAATGTTCTTGGGGAAAATAGGACACGAGTAGACAGTTTTCCCTAAATAAAACCGTAAGGACTAAAATGGAACCAGACTGAATGTTATTTGATACTAGACCGTGTTTAAATTCTTGGCATACTACTAATCTTGCGTCGACAATTTGACATCAAATAATCAGGTCACTTTTTTTTTGAGGAAGCAAACACTTGTTGTCAATTATCCTTTACAAACTGTATTGCTCTGCTTGTTGTGAATGAATTAATTGTGAAAGGAACCAACAGGCTTGTTAATTGAAAACTGCTTGCTGGTTCATTGATCAAGTGTTTTGAAAATACACTTGCACGTACATTGTGCGCCTGAATGTTTTACGTCAGAAACTTCAGCCTTCTAAGAACACCAAAGTAATTACTGCTCCTACGTCAGAGAGATTAAAATGTGAAGTTCAAATTTCAAAACATGTCACATGTTGAAAATGCTGGTAATGAAGGTCTGACTTCATAACCACATAAAAATTAAAGAGCCCATACGAATTCCCATAATTCTCCAAAGCAAGCAGTAACCTCCTCTTCACAGAACCAGCTTCTGTATTTACACACTTTTAGCTAGTAAAAAACTAAGCTAGTGTTAAACATCAGCTGAGCAAATACGACATGCCATTTTTCAAAGAGTCCATAAAAAAAGTCTAGCTTTTTTAAGCTGTTCCATGTCTGTGTTTATCATGCAAATAACGTACAGTGATTAAACGTAAGCATCGGGTACTTTATAAAGACTTGTGGTAATTGATGAGATAAGGACGTCCTACAAAGGAATTCATCAAAGCACCCAGAGGGGAAGAAAAACCCCACAAAGTCAGTCAAAAAAATTTACTAGTTATTTTCCAAGTACGTGATTGTGAAACACGTCATAAGCTATGAAAAGGCAAAAAGTACATAGTGTTACCTGCAAAAGTGGGCGTAGGTATGAGGAAAGGTGAACTCTTCCTTTCATATTTTTATACCTCACACCAGATGAACCTAAAATTAGCTGACTGCACAAAACATAGTACAGTAAATAAAACTTTATACTGATACTAAACATGGAACTTTCTGTATTTAATATTAACTTTAACAGCATCATATAACATGTTGAAACATCTCAGCCAATGTTATAGTAACAAAGGTCAGCCAGCTTTGTAATAAGCAGTTTTAAATTACAAATACGCTCTGTCACAATCTTACTGTGCATTACTAGTAGAAAAGTAAAACAAGTGTTTGCCAAAACATCCTGTTATTTTTCTCAGAACTGAAAAAACAAAACATGTGCTACATGTGAACGTGGTTTGGGTGTGGTTTTGTAAAACCACAAATGTTTTGTGTGACAAATGACACGAAGAAAGCACTTAGTCTCCACCTCATCTAAAAAGATGTAAGAACACACACAGAGTCTCTGTCAGGTCTATAAAAAGAAAAAAAACAGTTTTCATTGTACTGTATGTGAATTTAACCCTCATTTTAGATATCTCATTATACAGATGTTATAAATAACACTACAAGATCTTTGGGCATTTGCACTGCGAATGGAAACAACTTGAAACAGGAAGAAAAGAAGGTACTCACGTACACAACACTTGGCAGGGTTTTAGCCCACAAGAGGGTGTTTAAAATGTGCGCTTTAGTGTTCAGTGTAGCATCACCTCTTGACATTATTGGACAATGTTGGATATGAACCAAATTTAAAAGATCATGTGAAGAACCTCAAAAAATGTTTGAGCAGAAAGACACTAATTGTGTTAGCAGTGTAACATACAGTAGCCACTGATGCACTGAGCAGACAAAACATCTACAACATCACTGTACAATGTGCTGGTATGTTGCTACAGTATGTGACAAAGCACTTCATCACTATGATCTAGAAGTCCTGTTCCTTCCTTCATGAGGATGCTTTTTAGCCACGTTAAACCAGGAGTCACGTGACATTGCGCAGTGTTATGCACTATTACCGTCATCCTTAACGTAAGTGACTTTAATATCTGTGTCTAAATGTGCCTTAGACGTCAATGTTCCATGAACCCCCTGCCAACTTAAGGGTTTTTTTTTGCCATTTTTCAATTTGCCGATGACAGGACAGTGGAGATACGACAGGAAGTGAGTGGGAGAGAGCGAGAGGGGGTGGGATCAAGAAAGGTCCACGAGGCGGGATTGTCGGCGCAATGCCCACAAGGCTATCGGCGCCGACAAACTTAAGCGTTTTTTAATTTAAAAATGCAGATTAAAGACAGTGTGATTACTGAGGAATTTAATAATATTCTGTGATATTAAGTCTTAATATTGCAGATTACACTAATCAAAAACAAAAAAACAAATTTATCAGCAAGACATTGAAAGTTGAGTCCAGCATTAGGAATAGGCTGACTAGGTAATAATAAGTAAACAGTTGTTCGGTAGCAAAATCTTAGCATGTATAATCAGTTCTGCAATGGAAACTTACAACTGGTCTCATTTTATCCCTCTTAATAAAGTATGGCAGGAAAGTTTAACTCGAAATGAATGTCACCCAGGAAATAGTCCCACTAATAGCGGAAAAGCTCTGACATGTGTCAACATTACTGACAGGAGACACATGCCATCTGTCCTGTCACTTTTTTCATGAGACAACTTACTGAACATCAACGAGACAAGGACCGTAGGGTGTTCACATGATAAAATCGGGACGAATTCACATACTGGTCAAAACAGGCAACTCTCCTATTGCATATGGTAGTGGCTTCCGGTCTTTAATTAAGATGATCTAATTTTTCCAACCTGACTGTTTACAATGAAGTCACACAGGAAAAAAGATAAATACAGTGTGTATCTAAATTATTTTCACATCTTAAAATGATTAAAGTTTTGCATTATCAGGTTACTCAACAGTTTATATTCAGTAACTATGGCTGTAAGCCTAAATCTAACTGAGTGGAAGTTTATAAGAAAGAAAAGCCCCACCAAGAAGTAAAAGAAACAAAGTCAAAGTCATGTTAATACTGGGATAACTAATTGGTCATAGGGTTAAATGGCAAAGTAAGCAAACTGCTGAGAAAATTCAGCTTTACGATCTCCCATGCAGCTCAAGAACTAACTTGTTATATTAGGTTAGAAATAAATATATTGCATCTTCTAAGCATGGCACTACTGCTGGATATCAAAAGAATATTTATATACAGTGGCGATTCTAGACCTCAATAATATTATTTTGCTATACGCTGTAACAAAACAAACTGATTTAAAAAGTGTACAAATCTGTTGCATCATTGTACAAACAGGCCAATTTTACCTGCATCTTTCTAATACGATTCCTAATTTAAGGTGGCCAGATGAAGAGCCAAGCACGTTGACACAGGGGCACTGGCCTCCACGGTCCCTCACCAAGAATCGCCCGTTTATACGCACTAGCAAATAAAGTATGCTTCACAGACACCCATACTTCACACCCATTTACTTATATAACACAATGGAGCAAAGTGAGTTTCAAATGCAGTTCAATACAGTGTTGACCTGGACCCACTGTCCTCCAGCTCCATGTAATTTCCTCATCACAATCCACTTATTCTTCAAAAAACTTGATTATAAGAGTCACCAAGGGCAACACGCCTCTTCAGGGGTTGCTGGGTTTTCACTTACTGGTGTAAAGAGTTAGCCAGGACCATTGTGTAATGGAGCGTCATCACTGACCCCAGCTATAACGGCTAACAAGGATGTGAAAGTTAAAGGTGATTTAAAAGTAATAAAGACGTCTAGGTGTTTTGTAAGAATGTGAATGAGACCGTCACACTGTAGCACCTGCACTATTACAAGGCAAATATTGTGGGCTCTTATGATAAATTGCTTGCATTGTTTCTCATGTCTGCTGAATGATTAAATATGAATGTAAAAACACCAGCTATAATATTCATTGATACCTCCAGATTAGGGCTGTCAGTGTCACTAATGATTATTTTGGTAACAGAGTAATCTGTCGATTATTCTGATGACTAATCGAGTAATCGTATAATTAAAAAAAAATTTGTAGTAATAAAAATAGACTTAAGTGAACAATAGCCTTTAAAATGCCTTAAAATACATATATAATAGCAATGCTGCAATAATAATCAGTTCAAATAAAGTATCAAAAGCAAGTAATCATATGGTTTTATTGAACAAAACTGTTAAAATACATCATGTATTATAAACAATAGAGCTGATGTAGATTATACGTTATAACAAATGCCTGCAGAGGGCGCCAGCGGATTGTTTTTACACTTTACTGTGCAATCTAATCAGTGTTGCCAAGTTTGTGGCTTTCCCAAACTTGACGCGGGTTGTTTTTCATATCCACGGGTTTAAGCGATCCCCAAAACGTGATATTTAACCCCTGAAATGCAAATTTTACAAGGTGATTTTTAACAGGGGACCCCCCTTGAAACGCGATTGGGCTAGTTTTGGGCTAGTTTTGAGTAGCAATTAGATGGGTTTTGTTGTGAAAACCTGGCAACCCTGGATCTAATCCTTATTTCATATTGACTCAACAATCTTTAATATTTGGCCCTTTCTTTATGATAGAACAGCTACAGACACTGTAATTTCTTGAATATGTGCACATCAAAACGTATAAACTTTTATTTTGAAATCGCAATGAACAGTTAGCATATGGAGAAAGATAATGTTGTATTCTCCTGTGTTTGCGTAACGTTAGGTTTATAAATGATTTACCTTACAAATCTGATGAAATGGTGCACGTTGTGTTCCCAGATGAACGTTATAATAAACCCAAACTCACAACAACATGCAGAGATGGAGTTTGAGACGCCCCACACATGTAAATGATAACAGTTTGTGTAGCAGTATTTACTGTGAACGGAGCAGCTCTGAGATGCACATACGTAACCTACACGCATGTAAATATTTAAAGCGCATATTAAACCTGCATCGCATACATTTATTTAATTGAATCGTAGTGTTTATGAATTCTTAATAGCATTATGCTTTCTTAGGATTTTTATATGGTTTTTAATGTGTGGAATGCGCCACTTCCGGTATTTTACTTATTATCTGACGCGCAAAATGCAATCGAGGATATTTTAAAATCGAACACTCAAAAAAATTGAGAAATCACTGCAGCTCTACTCCAGATACACACTTGATTTCTACAATAAATACCTCTGAGAGATAAAAGGACTTTTTTGAATAATGCCATCTACCTATTCAATCAATTATGTGAGCATTTCCACAAACTGTAAGGTTTTATATGTGAATGTGGGTGTTTTATGTTTCCTTATTCATTTCAATTTGTTCCAGACCTCCAATACATTCAAATATATTCAGAGACGTACAGGTGTAGATTCACTTCATATTCATACAGAATGACAGTAAATGGATGTACCAAGGTCTGATGAGCCTAGAGAACTCTCTTTGGACTCTATTTAAGTCTTCCCTGGTAACACAGTGCTATTTTTGCCCTCCGCAGTTAAATGGCCCACTTAACAAAAAGTAAAAAAAAAAAGACATGTAATGTAGTGTGCAATTTTTTTTTGCCTTTTTCCATATTAAATCTCCACCCTGTTGAAAAAAAAAATAGATACTGTCATAAAATCTGTAATGGTTTTACTGGTTTTAATGGAAACTGTAACCTGTGGGTTTCTGGTAATTGGTCGCCTTCTATTGGTGGCTTGTTAAAACCACTAGATCCTAATAATGGCATATGTCCCAAACACACTACAGAAATCCATTTTTTAATGGTTAAAAGTTAATGTTTTGTAATGTTTGTAATGGTATTTGTTGAAATCATTAAAATTTCTGTGATGGTTTCTATTGTTTTTCTCAGCAGGGCACTAGCAATAAAAAGGGATGAACAGTTTGTACAAAAACCGGTAGAACATTTTCGTAAACAAAATCCCCATATTAAACGCACATGATGGTGATCTTTAATTATGATTACTTAACATAAAAATTAATAGGTACAGTCAAACATTTTACACTTGTTATACAATTACCTGCTGTGTTTAGTCAATTTTATGAGCCCAACAGTAAGAATGTCTTCGCCAAATGCAAAACACCAAATTTGCAGCCAAAGAACATTAAGGGGACAAATTGTCCTTTAGCAAGTTAGAGCCACAGGGGTGATTATACATGAACGGTAAAACCGGTGGCCCTGTCAATTACTTGACAATTACTTGAGTTGATCTGGCAATAAACAAATTCAACATCCCACCAAAGACCAGCTGCTATCAACGCCTTAGAGACATCATCCCATTTTCTGGCAACACGATCCAGCCTTGCTTTAATTTCTCTGAAAAAGCAGGTGCAACAAATATTGGCACAGTGCTACGGTAATCAAATCATGAGCGACAGCGGCCTACAGCGCACTATTACGCAGTTAGAGTCAAAGTGCTGCTTAATCATGCCATTACAAAACATTGCAGACTACAGCTCTTAAAAGAATCCAAATAAGTATGGAGTCAGAGAGTTGTGGAGAAGAAAAGAAGGAGCTAAAAGGTTGTAAAACTGAAGATTGACACTTTGTCCTGACCTCTCATGGACTTGTTAAGGCTTTACAGGGTTAGGCCGCAATAATGGCAGCTTGAGTTTAATCCATGCCTCTAAACCGTCTTCCAGTAAATTCAAGCTATTCTTTTATCCTCTTCAAGTGCTATGACGTTTATTGCCTTTCTTTGGACATTGAGAAAACAAGTGGCCTAATTTGACTAAAAAGATGAGAAACTTGAGAAAGAAGCCCTTTTTCCTCTTCGTCTCCCATTTGGTAACACCCACTCAGCTCACAGACATGAGGATCATCCTAATGTTTACACGGACACACCTGCTACACTGATTCATATCAGAAATGCTGCCTCCGAGACATAATTACTTAACATCTTAGGAAATTAATCATTTAAGCAAAAAGCGCAAATTGACGTGTATTACCTTTCAGCTCAGTCGTGCTTCCTGACCTCTGGTTGAGCTTTTCACAGACATGCTAAAACTGAAAGTCCCATTTGAGTGCTAAAATTTGCAGCTTCTACATACTGAACTCCTGTCTAGGCCTCTCTGGCTAGTTTTAGTCGTTGAAAGCCACTGAAAGAATAAATGAATAAAAGTAGATAAATGTAATCCGGTTTGCTACTTTAAATAAACAGAGCACAATGTTTGCTTTAAAAAGTCATCAAATGAAACGCTTTATTCTTGCTAATATGAGCTCAGTCTGTGTTTTTTTATTCAGGATGAATAGCATAAATAATTGGTTGTAAGCCAGTGCTCTTAAAAGAATAGCAAATCCATAAATATAGTTGAAAATGTCTGTATAATTAATTTGCATGGGGGTCTGAGCTGTCGAGTTCCAAAAAAGCATCATACTCCATACAACTTCTGCACTACGTTTTAAGTTTTCCCGAAGTCATATAATAATTTTGCATGAGCCAGCATATTTTGGGTGAACTATTTCTTGAAACCAGTTCAAACAAGTGATATCCACATGCAGCGAGTCCATAGCAAAACCCACAGCCCCATCTGCTGGATGAATGTGGCACTGTTATAACTGACAACTTAAGCAATCGCTGCTTATCTTCTTTGTTGATGACTCCAAGAACTCTGTTACTGTAATTGACAATAGCTGCTTTGTCATGTTGCTGGCTAATGTATTGACCTGCTTAAATAATAACTAACAGATGAATAACCGTAAAAGGCAAAACAGCTGTCAAATTTTCCTGGAAGGATTTTGGCTGGCATATGCCTCCAGAATGTAAAAAACAGAGAGACTTACTGAAAACCAGGTAAGCTGAGAGAGATTTTCCATGGTACAACAAGTATATTATTATGTGACTTGTCTTTTCAAATCTAGCAGCTCTCTGTCAAAATCGGGATGTCACAACAATCTGTATGTTTGTACACGCTACTGTTCAAAAGTTTAGGGTCGGTAAGATTTTTTAATGCTTTTTAAATAATGAATCTCGTATGTTCACCAAGGCTGCATTTATTTAATCAAAAATTAGGTAAAAATAGTAATATTGTGGAATGATGCAGAACTTAAAAACAGTAATATTTAGAACTATTACTACAACTAACATAAACTGTTTTACAATTTAATATATTTTAAAATGCAATTTATTCCTGTGAAGGCAAAGCTGAAATTTCAGCATCCATTACTCCGGTCTACACTGTCACATGATCCTTCAGAAATCATATGCTGATTTGGTGCTTAGCGTTTTGTGAAAACTGTAATACCCTTTTCTTTTTAAGGTTTATTTGATGAATAGAAAGTTTAAAAAAAAGAAAGAAAAAAGAATAGCATTTATTTATTTTAATTGCATTATTAATTTATTTTAATTGCATTCAAACAATTTAAATCTTACTGACCCCTTACTTTAAAACAATACTGTACCTAAGCAAGGGAGTTTTAGACCAGAACACAGTAGATTACAATGGTGCACCCACAAAACACTATGGAAACATTTAACGTCTTTACATAATTTCGACTCACTGACTCACTTTTTGACTCATGCCACATAATTGACTGTAACTAAGAAATAAAAACAGTATTATAATGTTGTTTGAGACTTGGTTTTTTTCTGTAAACACTGTGTACACTGCCTAATAGCTCATCCAATGTTTAGTCCTTTGTTATAAACACAAGACTCCTGGAAATAAACATGTGGATTTAACAAGCACACAAAACAGAGGTCTACCTGCCCTGCTCAGCGAGCAGCATTCCCTCATCCTTTAGTCTCTTGCTCTTAGCAGCACAATCTTCCAGCAGCACCTCTCGTCTCCGTTTGATGACGTGCAGCCAATCAACTCCCTCTTTCTCCACATCCTCATCATCCACTTCCTCTGAGTCCTTCTCAAACTGCTGCACTGTCGTCTTAGAAACTCTTTCCCCCACCTTACGTTTCCAGCCAAAGGAGGCCATCCTGGGGG
>JAHKKF010516564.1:7545-54112 GCA_019740295.1 Labeo calbasu | reverse complement strand
TGGCTGGGATCGTGTAGAGCCCTTTGAAGCTGCATTGAAACCCAGTTTGGACCTTGAACCCATTGAAGTCCACTATATGGAGAAAAATCCTGAAATGTTTTCCTCACAAGTCTTCTTTTAATTTCTTTTCAACTGAAGAAAGAAAGACATGAGCATCTTGGATGTCATGGGGGTGAGTAAATTATCAGAAAATTTGTATTCTGGAAGTGAATTACTCCTTTAATATTTTAGCCCAAGACTAGAGACTGTAAATGTGCTTGTGTTTGTGCTTTTCTGGTGTACAGTAGCATATTTTAAGCCTCAAAACTAACATTCATGAACTAAAAGCCAAACTATTGTGATTTCATGGGGTCCTGAGCAACTTTCAAAGCACCGTTTGTCGTCACTGAACTGACTTTTTATTCTGACGTGACTTTTGCTGGAATGACTCAAAAGGGAGTTTCCTCCTCCGTTATGAAATAATCAGCGCTGGTGTTTTCGTTTGATCAAAGCGTAGCGTTCTGGCAGAGCAGATGCTAATGCGCTTTAAATGGGGCTCATTATTGTTGGATAATATTCAGGCCACGTTAGTAAAACATCTTTTCAAAGCAGCAACCCGTGCAAGCTAACTGCTAAACTCGAATATAAACATGCCTTCAGTGGTAGGCCTGATGTGCAGGAGCGAATGCGTGTAGTTAATGAGTGTGTAAGTGAGGAGAATGTATTTATTACAGGGGAATTGCAACTTTATATGTTTAAACAGTATTATATGATTGGATTTTGCTTTCTGTTTTGAGATGTAGACATACTGACAAATTGAAACTAGGCTGCAAAACAAGTCACACCCAGCATATTTAGCTTATGAACGTTCACAATTACATATCAACTGCTGTTCAGTGTCTTGGCGGATTGTTACTCATTTTGCATGTATATAGGTTAGCCAATCATCAAAGTGCTCACTTTTTCTGAAGGTACAGTAGCAAAAAGCCATGTTTAATCAACTCTAAAGGTGCAGTCACACAATTTTCTCAGGCAAAGTAGGAATCCATACAAACGATTGCTCCATCCAGATATTGCTTTGCCACCTTGACCTTGGTTTGAAAGTGACTTCTGTGTGAGCTGTGCTTCATACATTGCTACACTATGACAGTAGACCTTTTTATTTACTAAAGATCGACCGATATATCGATTTACTGATATTTTTCCTGATATTTAAGCTTTTTACCATAATCGGTTATCGGTTTTGTAATATCAGATTCACCAATAAACGCCGCCATCTTGTGGGTGTTTTGAAAATTACCGGAAGAATCGCCATTTCAACGCGTCAACAACGGCATGCATAGGTAAAGCACTTGCTTAGCTGTAATTAGTAAACTTCACTTAACATAACAGCCATTAATGCACATATTAGATCTGTTACATAAATGCCTGATATATAGCTAGTTGATACAGCTTTGGATCTAAGAAATAGACGAACTCACAGAGTCACGTAAAATAATCCGTCATAATAAACACGTAAATGTGTCTGAATTAAATAATATACAGCCATGATTGAGCACATGTTGAAAATGAAAGCGCTGAATTTAATTCTCTCTGTGTTGTCTATATGCTCATTAGCCTCGTGAAGTCGGAGTCGGCTAAAATTATCCTTCAAGTCCTGTCCCAATAAAGACTTAACTTTGCCTGAATTAAATAATACAGCCATGAATGAGTGCATGTTGGAAATAAAAACGCTTAATTTAATTCTCTCTGTTGTGTGTATCATTAATCTCGTGAAGTCGCTTTCATTTTGCTGTTCACTCACCGCGTTGATGCCCAGGAAATGTTCCAGAAGCCACCGCATGTAACTTTTAACAAGGTTCAATTGTTTAAAACACCGTAAATTATATTAACATTTACTATATAACCATTATTTCGCTAATACACATCTAAAAATATACAACTCTATGGAAATTAATTATTTATTATCTCCGCGAGCGATCGCAGTTTGAGTATATTTGTGTAAACAGCGCAGAATCTAGAAGGACAAAATATTAGTGATTCTGATATAACATACCAGTTCAGAAATGCAGTAAAATACGTTTTGTTTGTTATATTCCGATATTTCAGAGAATTTTATTCATTATCCAGTGAGCTATTCTTCACTCTTTATATTAAACAGCTTATAAACCTACTAAAACTGTAGTTTAAAATGAAGCTGTGACTCCTGTCCTTCATTTATTTTCTCCATTTGAAAACATTAGACCTTAGTGTTGCAGCCAATGCATTCTATAAATAAAAAAATATATAAATAAAAATGTATTGTTGTAATATGAAGATTAAGCAGGAAAAATCAAAGTGAAGTATAGACTTACTTCACTTAGTCATTTATTTATTTTATAACAGTAAATAAATATCGGTTCTGCATATCAGTTATCCGGCACATAAACATGCAAATAATCGGTATCGGTTTTTTTTAAAAAAAATCAATATCGGTCGATCACTGTTTTTTATCAATGAAATTTGTTGAAAATTCACTAAATTCGACTGCAGTGAATTTGACAAGGGTCAGCGAGAGGGTAGAAAAGGTCTTAAAAAACTTTCTTGGTGCAAGAAACCTTGACTAATATTATAAGTGGACCTCAGGGGGAAATAAAATGCTTCAGAAGAATATGGCTCCTTTAAGTTTTAAAAGCTTTCTCATCTTTACAGCAGCTTCTGTGTGATTTGAATTTGATAAGTGCAACAGGAAGAAAGCAAAAGACAGAGAGAAGCAAAACAACCAACCGGAGGGCAGAAAAGTGTTGGGTGGGTGGGAAGGAATTATGAATTGGAGGAAGTATTCAGCATTTGTAATAAAAAAGCGAGGAAGACAGAAGGGAGTGTGTTATGGGTGAACGCACTGGTATCAGTAGAAAATTAGTTGTTCTTGCCTTGTGTCTGTGTGACGTTCATATGACTGCTGATTGGATCAGTTATGAGGTTGCCGTGACATCACCACAGGTCAAGCTAAGACTGAATATTCACCTTTTTCTTCCTGTAAGAATGGGTGTGACCATTTGTTAATTTTATGGGTGTGGCTTCCGGTCTAATCCGCATCTAGCTATTTTTAGCTGTACAAAACAGCTCATTTTGCTGCTTGATATTGCATGGTGTGGTCTGAGCACACTGGTTTGTAGTGCAAACAGTTTTACTGTTTACTGCATGTTGTTATTCTTGTTATTTCTCATAGTGTTAATGAACTGGAAGTTTCACTTTTTGATTCACAAAATCAAACTACAGTGGCAGTTCTTTGTTTTTTGTTTACAAAAAAAAGCCTCATTCATATACAGTGGTTGCGCTGTATGGTTTTAAGTCATTAAGAGTCATTTGTTTGAGAATCAGACTACACTAGTTGTGCAGTATGCTTTTGATTTACTAAAAGCAACCAGGTCGGTCAGCCAACAAGTCATTCTACTGGGAACCAGACTCACAAAAAAACAACAACTTGAGGGTCAGGAATCGACTACACTGGTATCGGTCCACCCCTAAAATAGGAATTGTCCTTCTCACCATCAACCAGTGCCTCCTCGTCAAATGATACTAGATCTTCACCACATTCACTTTGAAGGTGAGAGAGAGAAAGAGGGGGAGAGAGTGCACAGATGGCTTGTGGGTAATTGAGGGCACACATCAGACACTGAGAGGGTGTCCTTGACCTTCAGTGCTGCCACTGGAGCGCCTGAGTAAACCTGCTGAACAAACACACGTACACACTTACATTTTAACACAGATTTTTGGCAGATTGCATGTGCTACTACAAGCATTAAGATTTTTTTGAAAGCAAACTGTAACACAATTTTACAAGCTCAAAAGCCAAGATCATCTTCAGCAACGACTCTTTTTTTTGCTCAAATAACCCGCGGCTCTGCCTTACATCACTGCTGCTAACAAGCTGAATGACAGCTCTAATTCTGAGAAACTATATTGAATTGTGAGTGTTTGAGATGACGTTGTGCTGTCCTATGAGTCAGAGTCCCTCGGCACGCACGCACAACCGCACACACATTTATGCACATTTTTAAAGTAGTTCTGCATTTGTACCTGTTCTTCCTGTGTGCGTTAGCTGATTAGCGGTGTTCATTTGGCGGCTCTCTCTGCGGATTCGGCTTTATTTCTTATCAGAGGAGGACAGTGGGTGGATGGATGTTTGGGAGCGTTCAGCAGAGGTCCTGAACCTCGAGTCTGCCCCAGAAGCCTGAATCTAACACACATACGCACACACACACACACACACACACACTGGAGTGTCTAATCAGTGGAACGGCACTGCACAAGGCTGACCTGCAAATTACATAAGCTCAGCTTGTCCCAGCTTCTGTAGAAGATTCTGTAGTCATCTTGTGTAGTCCTTGCCCTCTTTCTTTCATCCCTTCTCTCTACATTTACATTTCTTCATTTAGCAGACGCCTTTATCCAAAGCGAATTACAAATGAGGTTGCAAGTGAAGCATATTCTTTTCCTTTTGTGCTTTCATGCATTTTCTTTTGTGCGTGTGTATGTTTGTTTTTGTGATGGGTTGCTGTCTTGTGTCGTGTACATTCTCATATGTTTGTTTCCTTTGCATGTTTTTGGTTCTTGTGTTTGTTTCATGCATTTTTAGTTATTAGGTTCTTATTTGTTCTGGGCTCTTATGTATCTGTTGTCTGAGCTACTGTACAATAAAAATGTGTTCTTTTAAAAGATGTGGTTCTTACATATATATATATTTTTTCAGTTCTTATCTTTGTTCTTTTTGTTGATTTATGTAGGCCCGTTTCCGCCACTGAGTAAAAAAAAGGTTATTGCGACTTTTTATCTCAAAATTCTACCTTTTTTTCTCACAATTGGGAGATATGAACTTGCAATTGGGAGTTATAAAGTCCAATTTTGAGGGGAAAAAAAAGACTGAATTGTTCTCCGAAATCCAAGTTTATATGTCACAATTGTGACTTTTTTTTTTATGAAGTCAGAATTGTGAGATATAAAATCACAATTTCAAGTTATATAGTCAAATTTCGATTCAGACTTTTTCTTGCAAATGCGAGTTTATATCTCACAATTCAGAGTTTATTTTCTTGCAATTGCGTGATATAAAGTGAAGTTTTAAGAAAAAAAACAACAAACAAAATTGTGAGTTTTTTTTTTTTTTTTAAATTTGAGCTACTGTACAATAAAAATTTGTTCTTTTAAAAGATTTGGTTCTTATGTTTTTTTTTCAGTTCTTATCTTTTCTCTTTTCGTTGATTATGTAGGCCCGATTTCGCCACTGAGTAAAAAAAATGTTATTGCGACTTTTTATCTCAAAATTCTGTCTTTTTTTCCTCACAATTGGGAGATATGAACTTGCAATTGGGAGTTATAAAGTCCAATTTTGAGGGGAAAAAAAGACTGAAATGTTCTCCGAAATCCAAGTTTATATGTCACAATTGTGACATTGCGACTTTTTTTATATAAACTCACAGTTACGAGTTATAAAGTCAGAATTGCGAGATATGAAATCACAATTTCAAGTTATAAAGTCAGAATTTCGATTCAGACTTTTTCTTGCAAATGCGAGTTTATATCTCACAATTCAGAGTTTTTTAATTGCAATTGCGTGGTTCTTGGTTTGGTTCTTACATATGTTTTTTTTTTTTTCTTTCAGTTCTTATCTTTGCTCTTTTCGTTGATTATGTAGGCCTGTTTTCACCACTGAGTAAAAAAAAAAAAGGTTATTGCGACTTTTTATCTCAAAATTCTGTCTTTTTTTCCTCACAATTGGGAGATATGAACTTGCAATTGGGAGTTATGAAGTCCAATTTTGAGAGAAAAAAAGAAATCCAAGTTTATATGTTTTTATATAAAGTCACAGTTACGAGTTATAAAGTCAGAATTGTGAGATACAAAATCACTATTTAAAGTTATAAAGTCAGAATTTCGATTCCGACTTTTTCTTGCAAATGCGAGTTTATATCTCACAATTCAGAGTTTTTTTCTTGCAATTGCGTGATATAAACTGCAGTTTATATCTGAGAGAAAAAGTCAGAATTATAAGTTTATGTCTCGCAATTTTGAGTTTATGTCTCACAAGATGTAAATTCGCAATTGCGAGGAAGGTCAGAATTGTGAAATAAAATGTTTATTCAATGGCGGAAGCAGACTTCCATAATTGTGATTTATTCTTGTCACAGATTCGGTTTCTTATGTTTATTCTTTTGTTTGAGTTTTTACTTTTTCTTTTAACACAATTCTGACAAGAACAAAGCACAAACAGATTAACAAAACTAATCGTTTGTTAATTTATTTGTGCTTTGTTCTTGTCACACATTTCTGGTTCTTGTGTTTGTTTTTTATTCAAGCTTTCATCTGTTCTTTTAATAGTTCTGGTTTTTTTTGGTTGTTTATTATGTTTGTTCTTTTTGTGCTTTGTTCTTGTCACACATTCTGTTTCTTATGTTTATTTATTTATTTTTTGAGTTTTTACTTGTTCTTTTAACACAGTTATGGTTCTTATGTATGTTCATTTGTTTGTGGTTTGTTTGTTTTTTGTTGTTGTTCTTGTAACAATTCTGGTTCTTTGTTTCTTTTGTTTGTTTTCTTTGTGTTTTGTTCTTGTCGCATGGACTTTTTCTTACATTTATTCTTTTGTTTGATCATTTTTTCTTGTTCTTTTAACACAATTCTGGTTCTAGTGCTTGCTCATTTGTTTTTGCTTTGTTCTTATCTCTTGTCTTTCTGGTTCTTGTGTTTTAATGTGTTCAAGCTTTCATCTGTTCTTTAACAGTTTATTATGTTTTTTCTTTTCATTGTGCTTTGTTCCTCTGGTGTTTGTTCATTAGCACTTTGTTGTCACATTTCTGGTTCTTGTGTTTGTTTTTTGTTGAAGTTTTCATCTGTTCAATTTTTTTTTAAACAGTTCTGGTTCTTATTTTTGATAATTTGTGCTTTTTTATTGTTCTTTTGATTGTGCATTAATTGGCTCTTTTCAGACATTTTGGTTATCATGACCTTTTGTTTGTGCGTTAGTTTTGTTTTTTTTTCCACGTTTTGTTTATTCTTTTGTTTGAACTTTTATTTTTTCTTTTACCAACAGTAATTCTTGTAACAAAAATAATTGTTTGTTGATTTATTTGTGCTTTGTTCTTGTCACACATTTCTGGTTCTTTGTGTTTTGTTCTTATCGCATGTTCTGTTTCTTACATTTATTCTTTTGTTTGAGCTTTTTTCTTGTTCTTTTAACATAGTTCTGGTGCTTGTTGATTAGTTTTTGCTTTCTTGTTTTGTGTTTTCTTTCACATATTTTTGGTTCTTATATTTATTTTGTTCTGTTAACACAGCTGTAGTTTATACATTTGTTCATTTGTGCTTTGTGCTTTTACATTTTTCTGGTCTTTTTCTTTTGTTCGAGCTGTTTGTTTTCTTCAAGCTTTCTTTTGTTCTTTTTTGTTTTTACACAGTTTTGTCATTTGTATGCGCTTTGTTGTCTTATTCTGCAGTTCTGGTTGTCATGTTTGTTTGTTTTTTCATTTTTCATTTGCTCTTTTACTGCACTTCTGGTTATGTTTGTTCATTTTTCTTTCTTGTCACACATTTTTGATTCTTATGTTTATTCTTGCATTTCTGTGTTTGCTTTTTCACATATTATTAGTTGCCTCATTCTTTTAGTAGTGCATGTTTTGTGCGTTCCTTCATGTTTTATTCTTTTGTTCTTTATCACACTATTTGTGTATTTCTGATTGCAATAATACTCTTTTGTTTGTCATGATCTCTCTGTTCAGCATATGTGTAGAACATATGATACACATTAAATGTTTTAATTTTAGTATGATGGAAAAGCAGCCAACAAACGTCCAGCATGTTTGGAAACTCCCTCAGGGGCGTTTTAACCTCAAATTGGTTAAAAGAATGTCTAGGGTGTGAAGAGCTGGAATCTAGACAAAGATCATCAAATTTAAAGTCTTCGCTTTGTTTAAAGTATTTAGTCACTATATAATTCCCACATTTCCATTTGTGTTATTTCATAGTTTGATATCTTTACTATTTTTTAAGATGTGGAAGTAGTAAAATAAGGAATGAGAAGGCCTGACAAATGTTAGATTTGTATAGTGTAATTCTTCACAGAGTGAAAGAGAGAGTGTATGTATGTGTGCTTTTATGCATTGAGATTCTTCACAGGCCAGACCACCTGACAGTCGTGCGTAGCCCCCCCTTGTGGACAAAAGTATAACATCTACTACGTCCTCTGTCGTCTCTCTCGCTCTTGTTCCACATTCTCCTGACAGTGATAGATTTGTGTTCTTGGCAAACACTTTCTTACCGGGAGCTTACAAGAAAAGTAGACATAGACAAGCTACGTCTGTGTTTTAAGCTGTGGAGTGTTTGCGTGATTTGCAGCAGTTGAGACTCCAGCAGTCAATTTGCGTAAGAGGATATTCAGTCCAAATTTCTTCATGCTCACCGATTCTGCAGTCCCTTCTTTCGACCTCTCGACCCAATCAGTCAGTGGCCTAATGGAAAAAATATCCATATAGCTGAATAAACCAAATGCAGTGAAGTTGGTCTGACTGGAGGAAAGGTCGTGGTGTTATTTTTTTATTTATTTTTTTATCATGAAGTCATGGGACTGTCAGACTTCAGTGGCATTGTGGAAAGTCACAGATATGCTTGTTCGTGAGATGTAGGACGTTCAGCTCCAGGAACTTCCTAAGGGCCTTGTAAAGTTTTAAAGAAGATTTAGTACTCTCATTTCTGCTAAAACCAAAAAAATGTTTGATAAATCTTTTAAAGATTTTGTTTAGCCTCTGGAACAGTTTGCTCGGAAAAAAATGAAACCTTTATTCCCATCAGGTGTACAGAATAAAGAAGAATATTGTGTATAATATCATTTAAATCTCAAGTTGTACTTGATGAAATATAATGAGACAAAATGATCAATTAGAGTGAAATAATGGAAATAAAACGTGTTGCACTCAAAAATAACAGGACTAGTGAAGTACGCTAGGACTGGGTAAACAGTCCATTTTTAATGAATCAAAATCGATTCTTAAATTACAGTGGATCCTTTGGTCTATGCTGTTTTCAGTACATGAATAAACAGCATCTTCCTTCCAAAAAATAGCAATAGACAAGGCTTTTTGTTACTTTTGGTATAAAACAAAGTCTCAGACTTCAAATTCTGTCCATTTCATTAGGAAATTCAAGCAATAAATGCAGTTTTGGTGCTCTTTAATGTGGCGTGATAGATCGTTGTAGCTTCTGTGTGCTCGGCTGTGCGTAATCAAACGCATAGGAAAACATTTGTGACAGTTTCGTTTTTGTTCTGGATCCAACGCTCTGCTACTACATTGGAGCGCACTCGCCAACAACTGGACAGGGGTGGGAATTACAGCTACGAGTTTGCAATAGATCACCCTCAGTTTTTTCCGTCACTGATAATGACAGAGAATGTTTGACCTCTGCGACCTCTAGGCTCACCCTAAATGAAGGTGGCAAAAACAGTATTTGATAGAACTGATTGAATTGCACATTAGACTAAGCATTTGTTTCTGATTTCCTGAACTTTGTTTTTTGTCTCTTTTGTCTCTTTTGCCTCTGGTTGATGGTTGACCTTCATTGATCATGCCTCATTTTCTGGGAAAAGGTAAGAGATCATCCTTTCTGTCCCTTCTCTTTAATACAAGACGTTATGTAGTCTTAAAATCTCTTCCTTTCTGTATTTCCATATAAGCCTACAGTGGCCTTTATTTTTTAGGAAGGAGATCATCATGTTTGCCATTGCCAACCAAACGTTTGAAAACCTTTGCCATAGACTGAGGACATTGAATAATGAAGCTGCTCTAAAAGACGCCAGTGCTGTAGCATAATAATTGCACAGCACAGTGACATCCACATGTGGTGGAAATTGCAGAAATGATACGTTTCTTAATCAGGATGTCCTATAGCAGAGATGAAGCTGTCTTTTTAGTGATATAAATTGACAAGGGCCGCACACAACATTAGCCCCCGTTGTCCTGTTCAGGTGTGACTTATTGCTTGCAGAAACGAAAAAGCTCAAGTGTGGTTTTCCTGTTGTCTTTGCCATGCTCAGTATAATGTGTGTTTATATGCAAACATGTGCAGTGTGCTGTGCTCAGATCAGCTAAACTGCCACGAAAGGAAGTACAGTATGTGCGGTGGAAATGCAGACTACACACACTGTGAAACATGGTTTCAGGCCACCAGCTACACACACACACACACCTTTACATCAGCAGTTTTATTAGCTTCTGAACCCTGAACTCCCATTATAGCTCTCCAGTAATGGGTCATCCAAAGTACAACCGCTAAATGAGTTTACCTCATGGAATTTTCATGTATTTTTTTTTTTTTGGTCAAGCTACGGAAAATCCATTCCTGTAAAACGTTTTAAACAAGCAAGTTAATTAAAATGTGAAAGAGCGCATGTAGCGTTGTCTTAAAGAGGTACAGAACATGTACTGTAACAAGGCTAGTCAGAAGCTGTTAGTAAACACACAAAATTGCAAGAGATTTATAAATAACATTAAATTGCAAAAAAAAGCAGACAGCTTTCAGTTATACAGGGGACAGCTGTATTCTGGACAGGCACTCGCTTTGGTGGTGTTACTATGCCCTCTTGAGTTTATAAAGAGGAATGCAAGTAATTTTTGTTTTTAAAATTCTATTTTTTTTTTCATAAAAATAATATGAAAATATATTACGTTATAGTTACAGTGAACAGATCTGTAATTTTGCTATATTAATATTGCATTTTTATTTAATTAACTGAATTAAAATATGTACAATTGCAGAATTTAAATGAACATTCATGTATTTATATTGTTGAAATGCACTAATGTGACTGGAATGTGCATTAACAAAGCTCTTGGTAGATTTTGGAATGATGATTTCTTATAATCGGTCAATTAATAATCACAAAATTGGCAAATAGCTAACCAAAAGTAGGAAAATGAAGATGTTTCAGACATTACATGCATGAAGTGTTTTACCACAAAAGTCTGAGAATTATACAAGCAAGAAAACCTATACACACAGAAAAATAGGGGTTTAAAAGTGTACATTTTGGGGTACAACAGCTTGTTGTTGGAGCAGTACCCTTAAAAGGACATCTTTGTACCTTTTTTACCCCTATGTACCTATTAGGGGAACTCACCCTCATATTGTTCCAAACCCGTGAGACCTTTATTCATCTTTGGAAGACAAATGAAGATATTTCTGATGAAATCTGAGAGCTCTCTGACTCAAGGGTCCTACCATGTTCTAGGTCCAGAAAGATACCAAGAACATAGACAGAGTGGTCCATGTGACATCAGTGGTTTAACCATAATTATATAAAGCTATGTGTATTTTTAGATAAAGAAAGATAAAACACCTTCAAAAAATCTTTATGGAAAAGGACATCAGGCCTTGTACAACTTTTCAAAGACTCTATTCTTTTTATCGTAAGTGGCCAGCAGAGGGCGCCATAATTTGTGAAATATTTTTTGCACCACCTCTAGCCTGTTACAGGCTGACACACAACAGATTTCTTGCATGTACTTAATATTCATTTGCACTTTTGCCTCGGAACTGTATACATCTCCTGTAAGCCTTTAGCAATGTGTTCTGTAATGAAGCTCATGTCTTTAAAGAGCCAGAATTAATCGATCCATCTGGTAGAGCCACAGTGCGCCTCTATTTTTCTGATATCTCTCTATTACCAGACCTTAATATGAATTATTCTGTGTTAGCAGGGCTAAATCAAAGCAATAAATCACAGGTCATTACTGTCAGAGACTGCCCCGAATTCAACAACCCTCTTTATCAGGTTAAAAGCGATGCTTATCGTCAACAGTCATTACAGACGGTTCTTTCCTCTCCGTTTCATTCGTCTCTATTGAATAGAGCACTATTTACCATACTCCACAAATCGCCCATACCCTGATGTAGTGCATTGTTTGAAGGCACAGCCATTTGTGGTGGTGTCTGAAACCATAGTGGACCCTCGTCTCGGTGGAAGATGTTGTCCTGTCCACAGCCTTTCCGGTGCACTTAGCGTCCGAATTTGTTTACTTATCAAGCTGACTATATTAGTAATGCAGAGAAAAGTGAATGAGGGTATGGGGGTTATTTTGTCTGTCTTGTGCATGAATGCTGTCTGGTTAACGTCAGAAAGGTGCGTAGTCAGAGTCGATGCTAATGAAAACAATCAAAAAACTGTCTGTTATTCTTCAGATGGCCGGCTGCTTTTTGCCCACATTAATAGAATGAACAGTTCTATCTGAACACAATGTTATAGTCTCTAATCAATCAAAGTGGACTAAATTTGATTTAATGTGTCCTTCAAGCCCTGTGTCATGACTAAAACTGGTTCCTGCTTAAAAAACATCTCAAACCAGCTGGCTGGCTGCTTTTAGCTGGTCGTCCGCTTTTAGCTGGTCGTCCAGGCTGGTCATAGCTGGTTTAGCAGGCTAGTTTCAACCTGAGGGGTTTTGATCATTTCTTTAGCTGGTCAGGCTGGGAGATGTGCTAATTAACCAGCTGAACACCAGCTTGGTCAGTCTGGGTCTGAGTTTAAACCAGCTATGTTTATCTTAAACCAGCTAACCCTTACAGACATGGTTTTAGTGTAATAAAAGTGTAACCACGGCTTTTGGGTGTATTGATTACCATTTTTTTATAACTACAATTTGTTATTACTACAAATATCATGGTTAAACTATGGTTACTGTAGCAAAACCATGGTTAATATGTAATTACCATGGTTTAACTGTAGTAACTACGTTTTTAGTTTTCATTGTAGTGGTTAATTTTCGTAAGTGTTAGCTTTTTTTAGCCGTTTAGTGCAGGTTAAGCTCAGTCAACAACGTCAGTCAACTCAGCAGCATGATGCTAGCAACAATTAGTAACTTCTAAGAACATGCTGTGAACAAGTTAAAACATTATAACAATATGTTAAAACATGCTAGCATTATGTTAACAACTACAAACAAGCTATAGCTACACATTGAGAATGTGCTAAATGTTTGAAAATGGTAGTAACTTCTAGAAACAGGCCATAGCATGTTAGAATTATGTTAAACCCTTTTAGCTTGATGTGAAAATATTAGCAATGAACCAAAACAGGTTAGCTTCATGATACAATATGTTAGCAATGTGTAAAAAAAAATGTTGCCATGCTAGCAACATGATAAAACAGGCTAGAACTGTTATCAACATGTTAAAACATGCTAGCTTTGTGCAAAAACATGCTACCAGCTTTTAAAACAGCGACAAACTAGCTACAAGTTTAAGAATGTGCTAAACATGTTTGAAAATGCTAGCAATATGCTAGAAACAGGCTATAGATAAATGTTAGCAGTGTACTAAAACAGGTTAGATTTATGTTACGTATATGTTAACAATGTGTAATAAAATGTTATTTTGCTAGCAACATGCTAAACTATGTTAACAACATGTTTAAATAGGCTAGAACTGTTATCAACAAACAAGGTTAGGAATTTGCTAAACGTTTGAAAATGCTAACAACTTCTAGAAACAGGCTATGTAGCATGTTAGCCTCATGTTAAACCTGTTTAGCTTCATGTGAAAATGTTAGCAGTGTACTAAAACAGGTTAGCTTCATGTTATGTGTTAGCAATGTGTAATAAAATGTTATCATGCTAGCAATCTGCTAAACAATGCTAGCACCATGTTTAAACAGGCTATAACTGTGTTATCAACATGTAAAAATGTGCTAGCATTGTGTTAAAACATGCTTCTAAAACCGTGAAAAACAAGCTACAAGGTTAAGAATGTGCTAAACATGTTGGAAAATGCTAGCAACTTCCAGAAACAGGCTATCATGTTAGCTTCATGTTAAACCTTTTTAGCTTCATGTGAAAATGTTATTAATGTACTAAAACAGGTTAGCTTCATGTTACAATTTGTTAGCAATGTGTGATAAAATGTTATGCTAGAAACATGTTAAAACAGGCTATAATTGTGTTATCAATATGTTAAAATATGCTAGCATTGTGTTAAAACATGCTACGGGCTTTTAAAACAGTGACAAACAAGCTACAAGGCTAAGAATGTGCTAAACATGTTTGAAAGTGCTTGCAACTTTTAGAAAGAGGCCATAGCATGTTAGCGTCATGTTAAACCTTTTTGGCTTCATATGAAAATGTTCGTAATGTACTAAAACAGGTTAGCTTCATGTCATGTTAGCGGTGTGTAATAAAATGTTATCATGCTAGCAACATGCTAAACTATGCTAACAACATGTTAAACAGGCTGAAACTGTTATCCACAGGTTAAAACATGCTAGCATTGTCCTAAAATATGCTACCAGCTTTTAAAACAGTGACAAACAAGCTACAAGAATGTGTTAAACATGTTGGAAAATGCTAGCAACTTCTAGAAACAGGCCATAGCATGTTAGTGTCATGTTAAACCTTTTTAGCTTAATGTGAAAATGTTAGTAATGTACTAAAACAGGTTAGCTTCATGTTATGAAGTTAACACTTTGTAATAAAATGTTATCATGCTAGCAACATGCAAAACTATGTTAACAACATGTTAAAACATGCTAGCTTTGTCCTAAAACATGCTAGTACCAGCTTTTAAAATTGTGACAAGCTACAAGGTTAAGAATGTGTTACACATCATGGAAAACAGGCTATATCATGTTAGCTTCGTTATAAAGCTTTTTAGCTTCATGTGAAAATGTTAGCAATGTACTAAAACAGGTTAGCTTCATGTTATATTTTGCTTATGTTGCTTATAATGCTAGCAATAGGCCAACTATGCTAGCGATGTGTTAAAACAGGCTAGAACTGTGTTATGAAACATGCTAACATTGTGCTAAAACATGCTACCAGCTTTTAAAACAGCTTCAAACTCCTTTAAACTTTCTGGCTAGGTTTTTTCAAGCCAACATCCAAATTTGTCCACTTTAAAAATCTAGTTTACGGCTATACTATTGAAACAGTAAATATTTTAATGTTTACACAGCTTGTATTCTAAGTGCCTCACTGTAACCCATTTACCAAGAAAATGAGGGACAAGTGGGCTTTAATTTTTGAGATATAATTGTACTGGACATGGAATATTCCTTTAATATAACAGCAGTTTAGTCTCAAACTTGTAGGTTAGCAAAGTAAGCACTTTTTAGTGCACTGCGTGAGTATTCAAATTAGGACACGGCCTTAGAAACTTGTAAGCTGTGTAGGCTCCTATTTATGATGAGCAAGTTGTTTGCGCCTTTGAATCATGGGTTCGACCCCAGCAGCATCTAATTGAGTGGCCTTCAGATTGCTATTTTCGCCCGCTGTGTGGACACTACCTGCTTACACAGCTCCAAAACACTCATTTATCCTGCTTTTGGCAACAAGTTATGAGTTTTTAATTCCATCTTGTAGAAAACAAACACAAAAAAAAAAAAAACAATGCAGAACGACCGTTGTTCTCCCAAAAGCAGTCTGCGAATGGGAGCGCAGATGCATTTATCTTCGTTTCGAGGGCATTAATGTGAAAGTTATGAGATGATCTCCTAGCACCCACCGAAGAGTGATGACTTTCAACTTGCAAATAAAGTAAAAGCAATCAAAAGCTGCTGCCATGGAGACGCCCACAGACCAGTGTGAGGCAAGATGGGCAGAGATGTGTTTTTACACCGCAGAAGATTGATCACACTGATTTACAGCAACTTTGCCCCTCTAAAATTTGCTTTTCTATTGTTTTATAATGTCGTTAGTTTACAATAACATGTGCTTTAACAAATAATAAAAAGAAAACAAGCATGTAATTCAGAGGCTTTGCTATAGTGCGGATGTAGGTGAGTTAATCTGTGTGAAAAGAGTTTAGTCATTTGTCACTTACTGATAGCACACGTACGTCTGCAAGATGCCTGTTAAAGATCTCTTGATCTGGAAAGCATCTGCTGTGTACAAACATCTGGTAGACGTCTGTAAGATGTCAGTTTTACATACTTTCTAAATCATAAACATCTTAAAGACATCTAATAGACGTCTATCTGATAGGAAACGTCCAATAAACGTATTGCAGATGAACACAATACGTCTTGCAGATGTAAATGCAGACGTCAAATAGACGTCTCCGAGATGCACGTGTGCTATCAGGGTATTTCTTCTCAAGGCCTCGAAATTTCTGTAGCTCTGTTTTGTAGTTTTTTCGGACTGAAATGGAATAAGTGAACAATATGCTCTTTATATTGTACATAGCAGCTCTGCACAAACACAGTGTTCCTCATGTAAACATAGGAGACTCAACTCTCAATTCACCCTTCACAGGGAGTTTGATTGACAGGTGATCTAAACAATCATAATACAGAATCTTTTATTTCGCCTCACAAACAAACCACACAGGAGAGTAGATTGACGTCGGTGGACTTATACATGAAAAATGGTGTGTATTGATGTCTTTCCATTTGAACTGAGGTGCTACAGCAATCTGTCACGACACATTAAAGAGCCACAAAACAGAATTTAATGTTAGAATTTAGAAAGATTTAATTTCAAAAACAGTATCACAGCTATTAAACTATATGTTGTTATGATTTTAAATCAGTATATAATCTCAAAACTATCTTAAAGTAAAAAGATGTGGTAAAGTCTGTTTTGTGGTAGCGGTTTAGTACATGTTAAGCTCAGTCGACAACAATCATCATCAGCACCATGCTAAAACATGCTAGCAACACTTAGCAACATGTTAGAACATGATGACAACTAAGAACATGCTATGAACAAGCTAAAACATCATAACATGTTCAAACATGCTAGCATTATGTTACAAACAAGCTAACATGTTTGAAAATGCAACTTTTGGAAGCAGTCTATAGCATGTTAGCTTCACGTTAAAGCTTTTTAGCTTTAACTCAAAATGTTAGCAATGTACTAAAACGGATATGTTATAATATGTTAGCAATGTGTAATAAAAAATTATAATGCTAGCAACATGGTATGCTATGCTAGCTGGAACTGTGTTATCACCATGTTACAACATGTTAACATTGTGCTAAAACATGCTTTTAAAACAGCTTCAAGCTTAAAACTGCTTGTGGGTCATTCTATAATTAGGGGTATACTGAGAATTTGACAGTGTGAAGAAAAAGTTTTCCTTTTTCCCAAAAAATCTTGCATAGCTGCTTTGAAACAATCTATATTCTATAAAGTCCTATATAAATAAAGATGATCTGTAGGAATATGTGCATAAAATACCATCTGTGTTTTCTAATGTCCATTATGTTACCATTACTGGGTAACACAGTTGACAGGTAACTTAGTTGACATTTTTAGTATTTTGGGTCTATACTCAACATGGAAGCTTAGAACTACTGAACATATGGTATGTTTAGAAATGTATTTTCATAAACAAAACATACGACAAACCATTCCTGTCTGGGTAACTTAGTTGACAATGGTTCTTCGGACACAAATAAAACAAGTTATATCACAATAAACATTATTTTTGAAGCGCACACCCAAATATCTTGATAACCTAATCTAACTAAAGGACTATGCAATTAATTTATATCTGAGGTCATTTTCATGTTTAAATGCAGAGTAGAATGAGCAACTTTACAAAATCAGACAGCTGAAAACCAGGGTTGTGTGTGATATGTACATCATTTTTGAACAAAAGATAAGGCTTTTTTAACATATAGCAGTGTGATTGGGAAAAATATAATTGTGTACTAGAAAATGAAGCATCGGGCTTTATATTGATTAAAAATGTACTTCACGGACATGAGATGTACCCACAATTATAAAATCACCCTTCTATCTTCAAGTGTTTTAAATTGCTTTTACACTTTCTGATTAGACTTTCTCAGTCAACATAAACGTGGGTCTACTTTTATTTGACTTAACTATTAAAACTGTAAGTATTTTAACATTTGCACAGCTTGTATTATAAGTGCCTCACTGTTACACATTTGCAAGAACATGAAGGACAAGTGGGCTTTTCAGTCTGATTTTGTGGTGGCTGTGCTTTAAAATTACATTTTTATAATCTTAATTCAAGTGATGAAGGATTTTGAAAAACTGGCAGTAATCAGTATTCAGAACTATTGTATAATAATCGTATTATTATATTTTATTTTAATAACTTTTTTAAAATTTAATTTCTGTTACTTGTTGCCATTTTTATTTCAGTTAGTTGCCAAGGCAATTCTAATTTTATGTTTTGCTTAAGTTGTTAATCTGATATTTTTATTTTATTTTTATTTAATTTCATTTTTATTTCAGCTTTATTAATTAACAGTTGTTTTTTATTGATAGGAATGGTCTAAAAAGTGAGAGGGACTTTGTAAAAACCCTGTAAGGCTGTTTTATAATTAGCTGATGGAATGTATAACCGTATTAGGATTACTGCTTATTGATTGTCCTTTCATTCAGTTCATTGATTCGTTTGATTGATTGTTTGCTGGATTGTGCTTCTAATTCTAAAGCTGCTATTTCCTGTGACTGGCTACACAATGCAGCCAATCAAAACTGTTCAAATATAGGCCTAATGAATATTGCCAACACAGTCTCATGGTAGTTCATAATTATTTTGTGTTTAGGCAAATCGGTGGCAAATTGGTAGTTCATATAAATTTAGTATGATCTCATTGTCATTTTTGTACACTTGCGCACCAGTGATTCACATTTTACAAATTAACATAGGTTGTCATTGCGAAATGATCAAACATACAGTCATGGCCAAAAATATCGGCACCCTTCCAATTCTGTCAGAAAATGCAACCTTTCTCAGAAAACTGTTGCAGTTGCAAATGTTTTGGTACTTGCATGTACCAAAAAATGCACTGGGCAAAATTGCTGGCACCCTTAACTTAATATTTGGTAGCGCCCCTTTGGAAAAAATAACTGAAATCAATCGCTTCCTGTAACCATGGATGAGTTTCTTACACTTCTCTACTGGAATTTTGGACCACTCTTCTTTTGTAAACTGCTCCAGGTCAGTCAGATTTGAAAGATGCCTTCGCCCAACTGCTGTTTTGAGATCTCTCCACAAGTGTTATATGGGATTCAGATCTGAACTCATTGCTGGCCATTTCAGAACTCTCCAGTGCTTTGTTTGTAATCATTTCTGAATGCTTTTTGAAGTGTGTTTCGGGTCATTGTCCTACTAGAAGACATTTTGAGGCATTTTCTGACAGAATTGCAAGGGTGCCAATATTTTTGGCCATGACTGTAGAAATTTATGAAGAGTCACGCCACCTTAGCTTCTCAGTACTGAATGAAATATGTTTCTAGTCTGCAGTTCTCTAAAATCCCGGTTATTAAGACTTGATTGGCTAAATATAATGTAAATGATGTCTCTTACTGAAATATGTAGCAGAAAACCCATGAATGACGTTATTTAAAAAATCCACATTGCTTTATACATATTTTGTACTATGGGGGCCGCCATTATTTCAATGACATGAAATGGATGTGATAAGTGATTAGAAGAGGAGAAAATAAAGGGAAGATGCCTGTGGACGAATAAAACTTCCTAAAGACCTGCATCTATGTTCTCTCCACTTTAACCCTGTTGTCTTTGAGGCTTTTAGTAGACCACAGCTACTAAAAGAGCTTACAAATGGCAGAGACAAGAAACGCTAGATGCCATCCTGGCAGGTTGTAAACATGCAGTCACTTGTAATGACGCCGCAGCCACTGAAGGAGTTTCACAGTGCGGATTTCACTCAATATCCGGGGCATTTAGACTCCTTGTGGGGAAAAATCAATGATACTTAACATTTTAACATAACACTTAACATCCATTGCAACCTGTAAGCTCTTTCACTAGCTGTGGTCATCATATCAGTTTTTTTTTTTTTTACCAAGTTGTGTTGCTGTAAAAATAGCAACAGTGCCAGTTTCTCGCCAAGCACAACCATTTCATGTCATAATGGCAAAATATGTATACAATGATGTGGATTTTTTAAAATAACTAATCTTTCATGAGTTTTCAACTACGTATTTTAATAAGAGACATTATTTACGTTATATTAAGCCATACAAGTCTTAATACCCAGGGTTCCCTTTAAAATGCTGTCTAACTAGGTGGTTCACTAGGTTTTAGAACAGCTAATGTGACCCATCAGCCCATGGGCCATTTTAAACTTGTCTAAATGACATCACTGTCTGTTCATCCCGCCTCCCACGCCTCCCTCCATTAAATCACCATCACTCTCGCTGATGAGGATCACTAACTCAAAAGGAACATGGAGATCAGGGCCAGGCATTAGCAGAAGCGTCTCCTCTCAGGCCATTAGAGTCTCCAGGCGCACATAAATAATCCAGCAGTGTTAAACTGCTCTGGCTGGAGAAATGGCAGAGGAAACGCCCCTCTAATTCCACTGTTACTCTTGTTCAAGCCCTAGTCTTGCATAACAACATTCACAGCTTATTTCGACCAAGAACTGCCTGGACAGGAAGAAACCAACTGCAATTTGGGTTGCTTTTTAAGGGATAGTTCACCGAAAAATAAAAATTCTGTCATTAAATACTCACCCTCATGTCATTCCAAACCTGTAAGAGCTTCGTTCATCTTCAGAACACAAATTAAGATATTTTCGATGAAATCCGAGAGCTTTCTGACCTTACATAGACATCAACGCAACTGACACGTTCAAGGCCCAGAACATCATTAAAACAGTTAATGTGACATCACTGGTTTAATCTTAATTTTGTGTGCAAAGAAGCTTTATTCAACAATTTCTTCTCTTCTGCGTCAGTCTTTCGATGTGCTTTGACAAAAGAAAAAAACAGTCATACATGTCAGACATAACAGTTAGTAAATTATGACAAATGATTTCAGTTCTGCATTGTGTCTGAATAACTGAATCGAATAAGTTTGATTCTGTAAACTTGGCTTGAGCTATGAATACTCATTTTGCCCATTCATTTTCTAGTATTCTTAAATGATTATAGGTCGTTGAAGTGAATAAAAGTGTGAAGTAGCTTTAATTGAGCGTGGGCGTGCTGTTCAAATGAGTTTGTATAAATAGAACAGGCAGGGATTTTATGAGAGTCACTGACCGTGTGCAAAACTTTCTCTTCTGTGAGCATGTTTGAATGTTTTGTATGCTGGTCCACCCACACGGCATTAGTGTTATAAGAACAAATAAACAACACAACACAAGTCCCCCAGAGCATGTTCTACGTCGTGACTTCAGTCGTGCAGTAACCAGTTTCAAAACTTGAAATAAAAACAAACTTTTACAATTAAAAGATAATCTAATTACCACCCAAAAGCTCTAATGAGATCCAATTCTGCTCTCAAAATAAACCATCTGTCATCATTTTCCCACCCTCATTCTTTTTTTTAAACAACTTAGTTGTCATTTTTAAACATACTTAAAAAAAATAAATAAATAAATAATGTTAAACACCAGCAAATTAGCATATTAGAATGATTTCTGACGGATCATGTGATGCTGAAGACTGGAGTAATGATCACAGAGTCACAGGGATAAATTGCATTTTATAATATATTATAATAGACATTTTAAATTATAATAATATTTCACAATATTACTGTTCTACTGTGTTTTTATCAAATAAATGCAGCCTTTGTGAGCATAAGAGAAAATATCCTTATATGTGACCCTGGACCACAAAACCAGTTCTAAGTCGCTGGGGTTTATTTGTAGCAATAGCTGAAAATACATAGTATGGGTCAAAATTATAGATTTTTCTTTTATGGCAAAAATCATTAGGAAATTAAGATCATGTTCCATGAAGATATTTTGTAAAATTCCTACTGTAAATGTATGAAAACTTAATTTTTGATTAGTCATATACATTGTTAAGAACACTATTTAAAGAACTTTAAAGGCAATTTTCTCAATATTTTGATTTTTTTGCACCCTCAGATTCCTGATTTTTAAATAGTTGTATCTCGGCCAAATATTGTCCTATCCTAATAAATCTCAGTTTTGAAAAAAACGACCCTTATGACTGGTTTTGTGTTCCAGGGTCACATATATCAAAGATATCTGAGAATCTTACCAACCCCGAACTTTTGAACTGTAGTGTAATATTGTCACATCTTTTTCACAGCCTGCACCCTAAATTTTTGTGGTAAGGATTTATTTAAGAATCTCTTGCTTGTGCACCGTGTCCTCAAATAATCAGAAATGATTAAATAGTGCTTGACAGCTGCACACGTCCAATCAATATAGAGCATCCTGATTACCCACAAGGCCTGTATGAAGTGCCTATTTGTTATTCGGAAGTTTAATTCTCTTTGTGCAAGGAAAGTATGCACTAAAATGTACATTTTTAAACCATAGTTCATCCATAAATAAAAATGGTCAGTGTTTACTCACCAATATATGGCAGTTTTTGAAAAATAACCAGGTCAGCTTTACACAGCGTGGAAGACATAAGGCGTCTTCTCTTTTTGCCTCCCTCCAGATTGTGGCAGACTGTTCTCTGTCTCTGCATTCTAATGCGTTATGTGTGGTGATGTATTTTGGCAGACTTGAGGGTGACTCATACTTTTGGGTACTTGTGCAACCTCTTGTTACTTTGGAACTTTGCTCAGTGCGTGCTGTGAAATGTCTATGTAGAGACGATTTTGCCCAAACACAATGAGCAGAAAAAGAGGATTGAGGTTGATCATCGCCAGAGGAAGATTTGGCATGTGGATGTGCGTGTGTGTGTATGTCAGAACACTTAGCCGGAATTTAGTTTTTTCATGTGTGAGAATTTTGTTTTCTGACTGGTAGCACCTGTCTTGCATAAATTCGGCAGTGATAGCAAAGTAGAACTCTGAGCTGATTGGCTGTCTTCCACAGAATGATTGTTTGAAAGGTTCAGGTTTAATTTTAGTAACATGCCGGAGTATGGAAGCCCGTTTCCATCACTGAATAAATAAATAATAAAGGTAATTGGTAGTTTTTATATCACAGTTCTGACTTTTTCTTGCAGTTGTGAGTTTACATCTCGCAAATGCAAGTTATAAAGTTAGACAAGATGTATACTTTTTTCTTATAATTACGTGATAATTGCAATTGCAAGTTACAATATCAGAATAGCAGGATATAAACTCACAAATTTATATCCTCTCGCAGTTCTGACTTTTTTTCTTGCAATTCTGACTTTTTCCTCATAATTGCGTGGTTTAAACTAACAATTCGAAGTTATGAAATCAGAATAGCAGAATATAGGACTTTTTTTCTCAGAATTGTGAGATATAAACTAGCAAATTTTGACTTTTTTTCTCTCAGAATTTTTCTCACAATTATGACTTTTTTTCCCCTCAGAATTCTGAGATATAAACTCACAATTCTGATTTTTTTCTCATAATGTGTGATATAAATTAACAGTTGCGAGTTATGAAATCAGAATAGCGGGATATAAACTCGCAATTCTGACTTTTTTCATCAGAACTAAGATATAAACTTACAAATCTGATTTTTTTTCATGATTGTGAGATACAAACTCGCAATTTTGAATTTTTTTCTCCAAATTTTGACTTTTCTCACAATTCTGACTTTTTTCATTAGAATTGATATAAACTCACAGTTCTGACTTTTCTTGCAATTCTGACTTTTTCCCCCTCAGAATTCTGAGACATAATTCAGACTTTTTTTCAGCAGAATTGCGTGATATAAACTCACAATTACGTGTTATAAAGTCAGAATAGCAGGATATAAACTCACAAATGAGTTTGTATCTCACAATCTGACTTTTTTGTTGCAATTCAGACTTTTTTTTTTTTTTTTTTAGAATTGTAAGATATAAACTCTCAATTCTTACTCACAATTCTGATAAAAGTCAAACTCGAAATTGTGTTAAAATGAGAAAAAAAGTCACAATTACCTTTTTAAATTTGTTTATTCAGTGATCGAAACAAGCTTCTATACAGACAGATTACGTATGTATGTTTCTGATTCATATATTTTTGTTTATAACTGAACACTATAAACTGAAACTGAGGTTTGAAATAAGACAGTTTACTAAAACTTAAAGGAAAAAAATAAAATTAATGTTAACTGAAATAAAATATAATTTTTCAGCTAGTTTAGTTTAACTTTATTTACAAAAATAGCTAAAACTGAGCTAAAATTAATAAAAACTGTATAGACAAAAACAAACTAAAAAACATACATAAAATAAAAAAAATACAAAAATTAATAAAACTACATTTATTTCATGTTAAGCACACTGCAAAGATATTTACATATTATGTACTTTTTAAAAATAACTTGTAGTTGTACTTCTAATGTACTAAACTGATATATTTAAAGTCTGCTAAATTGGAAAAACTAATTTTGTACTTAATGCACTTTAATTGTGTGGAAGCAGTGCTGAAGTATAACTGTATTATACTTTAGGTACATATTTTAGGTAATATTTTGGCTTCAACTTAAGCTTAATATTAATAAATGTCTTTGGTGCACAAGTTGTACTCCAAAGTTTATTTCAGTATTTTTATATCAGTAAGTCTCAGTATGTCAGTAAATATGTTAATAGACTTGAACTTTACTTAGTATAAAATAAAACTAGGTGGTTTCAAGTCATTTTCATTATTTAGGCGGTTGAATCTGATTTCATCAGATCTAAAATGCTAGTGCATATAGCCAAGTTGATTGAATGTGACAAACAGATTGCAATTGGCGAAGAATGACGTGTGTAAGGACAGAAATGCTGGATGGTTACTCTTCTGAGAGCCCTGCTGTTCAGCTCTGATTAGTGTGATGTATATGCATTAATGTGCAGAAGCCTTCATTAGCATGCAGATTTAAAACATCATCTCATTATCGAAGCAACCTGGGAAAACATGAGAGAATTCTAAAACTGGAATTTCCTATTAAAGTCACGGAAATTAGTAAAGATCTCAAGTATTAATTTCTACAGCAAGTATGTGTTGTAGTGTTTCTGCTCTAAAACAAAATTACAGAAACTACCAGTGTGATTCATTGGGCGCCAGATGCTACCTTGCTAGCTTACTGTTTACAATAGGACAAAAAGTGATTATCAATACAAATCAATAATGATGAAAGGGTTGAAAAAAAAAACCCTTATTCTAAAGACTGGCACCAGGTATCCAACCAGGTAACCTCTACAAAGTGAATTTAAAAATCTTTATCCAACAGTAATTTGCTGTTTAAAAGGGAACGCTGCTATTGTATGTGAGTAGTGGCAGACCATTTAAATATAAAACACACCAATATAAACCTACCAAACTCAAGACTATAGCACATTGAAGCAAATATCTACCTTATTTAGTAGATTCAGTTTATTTGCTGCATACTTTATATTTACAAACACAGAATCATGGATATCTATAGTTGCAAGAGATGCTGTTTGCATAATCAGATTCGTAGTGTGAAATAAACAATTCACTATCAAAATTCAAACGTACAGTGCATTTACTGGGTGTATATATATTTTGTTTGGTTTGCAGTGGGATGTACTGCTGTATCCTGTCAGACGTAGCACTCATGATATGAAAATATTAACACTACTCCCCTCTGTAATATCCTGCCTACATTTGATTGTTATGCTGACATTGCTTCCCTGGCAATATTACCTGTTAGATATGAGATCTTTTTATTTGCACAAGTCAAAATGCATCACCTGTCACAGTCCAGCAGTGGTCAGATTTATGGTGAGCTCATCTGTAATGTAAAAGCATGAAATCTTTTCGAACTTTTTGTTCCGTGCTACCTACATCGACATAATTGTTGCCACAATGTCTCCCTGTAACTATAAAATTCTAGCTGATACAAACAAACCCTGTATTTTTATTTTTGGTAACACTTTATTTACTAGTTGCTTATTAGCATGCATATGCAGTATTTTAAAGTACATATTAAAGCAAATCTCTGATAGAGCATTGGTTGTGCACAGGTAAACATCCTCTTAGACTATGCAGCCTTTATTTTAATTAGTCTAGACGATTATCGACCTTATTATGTGTCTCAATAGGCCTCTCTAGAGATTTATATTCCCTGAATATCGTACATATGAAGGACTGACATTAAAAGTCTACTGTATGCAGAGTATTAACCCTGCTCCAAATGTATGAATCAATAATCCTGACGTACTGTATAGATGATTGTGATAAGAGAATGTGTAGATGATTTTCTGCTACTGGCTTCTTCAATCAATATGTGTTAATATTGCATGTGTGGATTGGGATGTTGTGTCTCTGCAGGCAGCACTGGTGACTTTAATAAGGACCGTTTACCTGCCTGGAACAAGCTCTCATAAAGAAAGGTTACATGTTTCCTTTTAATTAGACATCAGCTTTGCTCCATAGCGCAGCAGCGCGCAAAACGCACACGCTGACACGCTATTGAATAACGCCTCTAATTGTGGTGTAGTGTTTTCAGGCACAGATGCTTGTTAGTCCTTATGGAATCAGACGGATGAGTGGCCACCTAGAAACAGGAAATTGATTTGTTTTGCCCATTTGATTGTTGTGAGAGGTCGTGTTTTGCACATCTTGTTAGGGCTTAGAGAGGAGTGTGTGTAGGAGATGATCAAGGTAATTTGGAGGTGAGGGGTGCTGTTTTTGTTCTGTTTTTTGACCTGTAAGACCATCGTTCATCTTCGGAACACAAATTAAGATATTTTTGATGAAATCTGAAAGGTTTCTGACCATGCATAGACAGCAATGCAACTGACACATTTAAGACCCAGAAAGGTAGTAAGGACATTGTTAAAATAGTCCATGTGACATCAGTCACATACAGAGCAAATTTCTGGAATTTAATATACAGTTTAACTTCAAAATGTTAAAACTTACCCAAATATGAAGGATCATACAAAATGCATGTTATTTTTTAATTTTGTTCTGTCCTGAGTAAGATATTTCACATAAAAAGACGTTTACATATAGTCCATAAGCGAAAGTAACAGTTAAAATTATAAAACTGACCAAAAGTTTACGTACACTTGATTCTTAATACTGTGCTGTTACCTGAATGATCCACACCTGTTTTTTTTTTTTTTTTGGGTTTAGTGATAGTGGTTCATGAGTCCATTGTTAATCAGAAACAGTGGACTCTGTTTATCAGAAAAATCCTTTAGGTCTCACAAATTCTTTGGTTTTTCAGCATTTTTGTGTGTTTGAACCCTTTCCAACAATGACTGTATGATTTTGAGATCCATCTTTTTTTTTTTACACTGAGAACAAATGAGAGACTCATATTTAACTATTACAAAAGGTTTAAATGCTCTCTGATGCTTCAGATCGAAAAATTATGCATTAAGAGCTGGGCAGTGAAAACTTTTAAACAGAATAAAGATGTGTACATTTTTCTGATTTTGTGTAATTATCTCTTTTTTCTCATTTAGTACTGCCCTTCAGAAGCTACAGAAGACACTTCCAGAAGACAAAATAGGATCAATTTACCCTGAACTTCAATTTCAAAGTTTTCACCACCCTGCTCTTAATGCATCGTTTTTTTTTCCTGAATCATCAGTGAGCATTTGAACCTTCTGTAATAGTTGCATATGAGTCCCTCAGTTGTTGTGTTGCTGGATGTAATAATGAACGTAGTGGTCATCATTTACTCCCGACATCTGAGCCGCTGAAGATGCGATGGATTACGTTTGTTTGTTAATGGAATGCGCCTCTCGATCTACATATATCCGTTGATGTTCGCGCAAACCATTCGTGATCCAGCTTCACTTCCAGCAGAAGTGAGTATAAGGGTTTTTTTTTTTTTATCTTTGCGATTGCCTTTCCTAATAACGTGCTAGTTAGCAAGTTTAGCAGCTAAACGTGGCTAAATGCGGCTAAAGTAAACATGCTCATCACTCCACAGAGAGAAGAGAGGGGCGGGGCGAGCAGAGCTCATTTGCATTTAAAGCAGCCTCGACCAGAATGGGATGATTTTTGCATAGCTGACTTTGACAAGGTGAAAAGGGTGTTTTCTTACAGAACCACTGAGAATTTTTAACCAAAGTATATTAGAGACTTTTCATTAAGACCCTATCATATCAACTTGTGGAAAATGGGCATCCGATGACCCCTTTAAGAATTTTATGTGAAATATCTTTTTCAGGTCAGTACTAAATAATAAAATAACATGCATTTTGTATAATCTCTCTTATTTGGTCAAATAATTAAAATTGTGCAGATTCCCCAAGGTGTGTGTAAACTTTTGACTTCAACTGTATGTATATATAGTAGTTGTCTCTGTATTGGATAAGGGATAGGAGAAAGTATTTGTAAATATTGCACTCACTTCAGCTATAAAGAACTCGAAACATCACCATTTCTCATCACCAGATGAAGGAAATCTGAAATTGTGAACAGTTACAGATTTACTTGAATGACTCATCAGATCTTTATTTTTTTACTCCGAGAAGCTGAATGATGTCCAACATAGTACATCGGAAAAAACCAAGGAAGTCTTGGCTGGTGTTTCCTTGTGATATCATTAGTGACGTCATTAGAACAGAACAGAGATTTCATTGCCCATTTATTTTATTTAACCAGTCAGCTTTCAGTCCCAATCTTTCCATATACCTCTCGTTACCCTCTAAACACATTTAACATGTCCACATTTTTCCAAATCTCAAAAAAAATATGTTCAGACATAACAGATGTATACAAAAGTTTTTTTTTTTCTTAGTCTAGACTGTAATTGCTTTATTCAGGCCGTAGTTAAGAAGGCGCATCTGTGCTCGCAGAGGCTGCTGCTGTTTTTATAGCAGGGACAGTGACAAGGCTTGGCATGTTTTGCGGCCACAATCCGAGCCTCCTGGCCTTGCACACCCCCCAGGGGAGAGCCCACGCTCTGTGTGCATGCGTGTGTGTGTGTACTCTCAGGTTGCTCAGAAGCCCCATCTGGTGCATCTCTCTGTGCCTCTGTACCCTGGCAGGACATTTGGAAGCAGAGATCAGTCCCACCTCCTCTTTCCCTTCAGGGAGGAAAGAATTTAGAGAGATGCTGAAAATCATCCATTGGAGCATTTTCATATCTTCGTAGCATTGTCTCATAAGACCATTAGCGGAAACAATGTTACAAGTCAGTGTTTCGGATAAAGCACATTTCACAAGGGTTTAAAACCTTTATACTAGAATCATACCAGAAATCATAAAAACAGCACCATTTTTCTTTATTCTAGTCATCCACTGAAACGGAAACTCGTTTAGAGATGATTGCTTGTCTGTAGACAAGGACGAAAATATATTAGTATGGAAAAATTACATCAGATGCCCTTTCGGTTGTGAATTTCGGCAATATTTCGTCTAGTTTCACTTAAACGAGAGAAAACTTGGATGGGTTAGACGTCTATTCTTGAGCAACCACATAACAGCCTAAAACTATTTAGAAACCTTAGCAAGCACGAACTGCGATTGTGTTTTTAACTACAGGTATTGCTTTATCACATCACAGTTGTGTGATGTACAGTTTTAGAAGTCTGCTGACCTTCGTGGCACGTACATGTCAGAGGCACCTATGAAAAAGTCTCTGATTGAATAAAGTACGGTAAATGGACTCCCGCTAAGCCAGGCTTTGCAGATTTGATTATCTTCCCCAACAAAGGTTACACATTTTCAGCAAAGCCAAGCGATGGAGCCAAATTGAATGAGACCCTCCTGTGTGCCCATGTCTGTAGAAACATTGCATTAAAAGGGCTCATTTATTAACTGAAAGGAAGCTTATCCTGGTCAATACTGAAGTCATTCTAAATGGCTGCATTGACATTCTTTTATACAGAAGTGAATTGGCCTAAGGAGGGAAAAATTGTATTGATCTTAAACAGTTGTTTTTAAAAGCAGGTTAGGGACTGGAGACCTTGAAGGTCTGTGCACAATGAGACTAGGTTTTTTTGGGACAATACTGTGTCCATACATGTTCTGTACCTGCATTCAGTGCTTTATTTCATGTTTTTGTAATGCCTTTTAGTGGTTTATGAGTCAGAGTAAAGATTTTCTGACAAACTTTCCTCAACATTGCAATGCAAGCCACACACGATCACTCTGAGGGATGTGCAACAGGTTTGGTGCTTGTTGGGAAAAACATTCAGTGTGATTGTAATCTGGCCATGTTTATAAGGATGGGCTGATTAACAGTGCTCACTTGATCAATTAAAGTAGAAGCGATAGCTTGTCTTTTTGTTGAAAGTCTGCTGACATCTTTGTCTTTAATGTTTAATATAAATTAATTAATTCTAAAAAATATGTATTAAACATATATATCAAATAAAGACACCATTCTAATCCAAAAGGGCTACATAGCTATTTTTGTTACAGGATTTATCCTTGACTTTTCATGTTTGGTTGAATTCATTCATTCACCTTCAATAAGTATTAATCTCAAATCAGTGGAAATAAACAATATGTTTCCTGTGACAGCTGTGACCTTATATAGTTTGATAACATGCCCATAAATGGGGCTTGGGTTAAATTACTGTATTTATTTATTTATTTATTTAGTCATGTATTTATGTACTTGTTTGTTTGTGTGTTTTTTTGCATGACAAAAATAGTGGAAATGCCCTATTTAACTATATAGCTCACCGTATATAGTTTAATAACATGCCTATAAATGGGGCTTGTTAAATTTATTTATTTATTTATTTATTTATTTTAAATGTATTTACTTGTTTGTTTGATTTACAGCATGACATTTATTTGTTTGTTTGGTCGGTTGGTTGGTTGRTTGGTTGGTTGTTTTTACAGCATGACAAAAAATAGTGGAAATGCTTTAACTAAATAACTCAGCCTATATGTTTTAAAAATATGCCCATAAATGGGGCTTGTGTTAAATTTATTTATTTATTTACTTGCTTGTTTGTTTTTACAGCATGACAAAAATAGTGGAAATGCTCTATTTAACTCTATAGCTCAGCCTGTATAGTTAAAAAACATGCCTATAAATGGGGCTTGTGTTAAATTTATTTATTTATTTACTTATTTACCTATATACTTACTTACTTACTTGTTTGTTTGTTTGTTTTTACAGCATGACAAAAATAGTGGAAATGCTCTATTTAACTATATAACTCACCCTATTTTATTTTGATAACGTAGGGCTTGGGTTAAAATACTGTATTTATTTAGTTAGTTATAAATATGTTTTATTTACTGGGTTGTTTTTGGTAACATGCCCATAAATGGGGCTTGTGTTAAATTAATTAATTAATAATTTATTTATTTATTTATTTTTGTTTATTTATTTACTTGTTTATTTTGTACAGCATGACAAAAACACTGGAAATGCTCTATTTAAAGAAACACTTCACTTTTTTTGAAAATAGGCTCATTTTCTAACTCCCCTGGAGTTAAACAGTTGAGTTTTACCGTTTTCGAATCCATTAATCTCTGGGTCTTTTAGCATAGCTTAGCATAGATCATTGAAGTTGTTTAGACCGTTATTATCTCGCTCAGAAATGACCAAAGAGTTTTGATATTTTCCTATTTAAAACTTGACTCTTCTGTAGTTAAAGACTTTTTTTTTTTTTCTCGGTTATTTGATTGTTTTTGGTAACATGTCCATAAATTGGGCTTGCGTTTATTATTGTGTAAATGTATTTGTGTTTTTACAACATAACAACAATAGTGGAAACACTCTTTTTTAACTATATAACTTGATAAAATATAGTTTCATAACATGCCTATAAATGGGGCTATTAATTTAATTAAATTTAATAAATTATGTTATTTGTTTGTTTGTTTATTTGCTTGCTTGTTTGTTTTTACAGCATGACAAAAATTGTGGAAACAATTTAAGACTTCAATGCATGCCTGTACAGACGTAGTCTTGTTTCAGTTAAATTATAATGTAATATAGAAATTATTAATATTTTATACAATTATACATATTTAAAAAATATATGAAATATGTATTAAATGATGATATAATAATAAAAAAATCGAATGAATGTATGAATTTAAATAAAAACGGACAAAAATAACCCTGAGAAATATTTATTAGAGTAGACTAACTAGCACTGGTTTCCCTTACAAAATCCCCATAAAGTACACAGCACCTGGTGCTATCATTGAATGCTTCAAAATAAAGAGCTTTGTTTCCCTAGAGGGCTTTTTGCATATTTGTTTACGGGACCCTAAACATACAGTGGCAGCTCATAAATATGCGACTCGCTATCTCTGAGCATCAACAGGGAGAGTCCCCGTGTAGCCACGCCCACGTCTGATTCTGATATCTGATTGGTTTCCCAGCAGCGATGCTGCATAATGATGTGAGGAGGCAGCAGCTTATCGAACAGATGGGCTGGTCCAGCACACGGGTACACAGCATCCGTGCTGTGATCATGGAGCCTGCTGCTGTATTTATCAGTGACATTTCACACCCCTGATTGATTATGTCAGCATTGCACTGACTTATTATTCATTCAGCCTGCATAAAAAGAGCGCAGTTATAATTGCTGTCCTTCTGTGTGGATGTGAGGAGTCCGGCGTCAGTTGGGGAGGCACTGATCCCTGGTCAGTTGAACTTGACGACAAGGATTTAATTCATACCGTGCACCCGGAGACATACTGCTGATCACTTCTGCACTGCATTGGAGGAAATATGATTTTCTCGGACATGAACACGGGGACTAACTCCCCGAAGGTCCACCCGCCCAACGGGACGAGGTTTTACACATACCAGGCGAGTATTTAAAGTGTTTAATAGCCAAAAACTAATACAAACTGCTTGTTATGTTTCTTTACGCGCGTTTTGGGTATTATGTGCAGTTTGAGTCGCTTTTGTTTGACACGTCCGTGATGCAATAACATTACGCTGTTTATAATCTCAAGGAGCTCGCGCAAAAATGCGCACTTTGACTTTGGTGGTAGTTACACACAGAAAAGCACGGGTTGACAGTTTTAATCGCGTTTAGGATTGAGTTTAACCCTAAATGTCACGATATCTGTGTAGTTTAGGTTTGAACTGAAGGTTTAAAGGCGTTAACCAGCAGCATTCCTCTGGTGGCGCGAACACGCTTTATAAACACATGACGCTAGGACAGTAGCTTACATTGACTGTATTTTTGTTAAAATGTGATTTAAACAATCTGTAAGTCAGGTAATCTTAATCATGTTTCGCTAAAACGTTACGTTTTATTATATTCAGTAAGGTTAATACATAGTAGAACCAGACTAGTCACACTTTTTACTCAAGTGAATATTTCTCAAAATAGGTTTAATGTTACAAGTTAAACACATAGTTTAATGTCTTGGCTACAATGAAAGAAAAAAAAGCCTGTGTACATATCCACAGTTTTTGCCTATGAACAAATACATAGTTAATTTGACACCCGTTGACCTTTTGTGACAACATGCCCCAGTAGCAGGATATGTTTGAAGTTGTCATAATATAAACATATTATAGATTAGCAACATTTATGTCATGTCAACAAATGAAACATCCAAACTATAAAAGGTAAATATGGAAATATGTTGTTGTTACAATAATAATAATAATCCCCATGTGACGAAATACCCCGGTCGGTCTTTTAGATTATTATGCACCAGTGGTAGATTGTCTTGATGTGCTGAATTGCATGCACTGCTCAGCTGTGACCCAAATCTCATGCATTGGAATGAGGGCAGTGTCTTTAGATATTGATTTCTGTAATGGGAGGCCATGGTAACCAAGCCAGTGATGATATCAGTGAGAGACTGTGGCTTTAGAGATGATAATTTCATCGGAGCGCTTTTCAACAGGTGCCGCAGATGCTTGTTTAACCATCTGTATTGATATTTGTTTGTGGATTATAGAGGTTTATTTTTGGTTACCCTGTGCGCTAAAAATACTGCCAGTTGTTTTCAGCTTTGCTCGTTTTGAGTGAGTGTGTATTCGTTATGCCATGTTTCTGTGTGTGTAGTATCAGCTTGTCTTGTCATTAGTAGAGAGGTGCTTCCCATGGAAAACAGCCGGAGAGAATTTCCCCCTGATTTAAAACGACACAGTCTATGTTGTGTCCTGACAGTCTATTTCCCAGGTACCGCAACAGAATGAACAATCTGAACAATCTAAGCATGCACCGCAGAGACAAGTCGGGGCTTTGAAAGCTACACAGTTGTTTGCTGCAGTGGGTCTCGATTGGTTTTGCTTCAGGACAGAATTTACATTTGGATGATTAATCTCAACTAGGGGGCCTCAGCAAACTTCCAAAGGTGCCACAGGATTATTATATATTATATTATTATTTTCTAATAACATTTTATTATTTAGGGTGGCTTTGAATATTGTGTTGGACAGTGTCAGAGTCAAAAATGTTGAGACCACTGCTTTAAAGCAAATAGACAAATTGAAATTAATCTTTATGTTGTATTAATTCATAAACCCCAAAATTCACATTATAAACATGAGGCCAACCCAGGCCTGAAATATGTTTCTTCTGGTGCACTTTTCAGGTGACACATCCACAAAAAGTGCTGTAAGCGAAATATTTTTTTCTGGATTGCATATGGAAGTTTATTGAACAGCCCAGTGTCATGAAAAAGGTGCAAAATGTTGGCAATGTAATATGCTGTTGCTCTTTTCATGGCAGTTTTAGAGTGAAATGTCTAGTGAGTGGCGTTGATAGGTTAATACTCTTAACAGGTTTGAAAATAACACTAAACCCTATCCTAACCGATAAATTTAAAGGGTTAGTTCACCCAAAAATGAAAATTCTGTCATTAATTACTCACCCACATGTCGTTTCAAAACCGTAAGACCTTTCTTCATCTTCGTAACACAAATTAAGATATATCTGATGAAATCTGAGAGCTTTCTGAACCAGCGTTGTGCAAATCTCAGAAAGCTCTTGGATTTCATCAAAAATATCTTAATTTGTGTTACGAAGATGAATGAAGGTCTTAAGCATTTGGAACGACATGAGGGTGAGTAATTAATGACAGAATTTTCTTTATTTTTTTGGTGAATTAACCCTTTAACAAAAGCAAACGTGAGCTCAGAATACTTTATTTGAAGAAGCTGTGCCATTTTACTTTTCTTTTATGAGGCTTTGAGGTGATTTGTGGAGTGTCGTGACTTATGTTTCACACTAGTGCTGCACCAGGTACGCTACAGAGCAAGTTTACTACATCCTAAAAGCCATATATATGGAGCGGACTATGTGACGGAAATGGTGAAATGTATTAGTTTACAATTCATGCACTGTGGTAAAAGTGTTTTTAGGTCATAGTACAGTATTGTGTAAGAAACCATGCAAAATTACCCCTTATTAATCGATAATATGCCCCTATAAACATTTGTTTACAGTAAGCCTGGCTAAGAGTAGACAGTTGACAAGTTTTGTAAATGCGTTAACACTAATGTCTCAATTTTTGACGCTTTAAAACACATTGTGGTTAGCACAAATCATGTTTGTTCTTGTTGCAAGCGCACCTGTATTACCCCTGAAAGCACACGTACATCACAAAGATGTCTGTTTGATGTCTGGATTTACATCTGGAAGACGTATTTGTGAGTGTTTGCTCATCTGCCATACGTCTGTAGGACGTTTCCTATCAGATGTCAAATAGACGTCTGTTAGATGTCTTTAAAATGTTTATTATTTAGAATGTATGTTAAACTGACATCTTACACATGTCAGATGTTTTGTACACAGCAGATGCTTTCCAGATCAAATGATCTTTAACAGACATCTTGCAGATGTACGTGTACTATCCACCTAATTTGAATCTTTTCCCAAGCAATATGATTTTGAGTTTGATTGGACAGCCTTTGACGTCAATAACAAATGACTTGGGAAGTAATTGCCATCTTTAACTAATAACTATGCACAATTATATGGGTAGCTAAATGTTATTTGCATTTTGCTTTGATTTCTCCTGCTTTTCGTGATCGTTACCCATTGTCGCTTGCTTTTTTACCCATATAATTAAATGCTTTTTGATCAGACTGATGTCAGTTTCAAAGAGTTTTTCTAGCACTCTGTATTGTTATATTTCTCACTATTTTTTCAGCATTCCTCCCCTGGCAAACGCTGCGCAGAGTCAATATTAGTGTTGGCGAAGCAAAGCATTCTCCAAAGCTGTGTGTGTATGTAGGTATATAGGGTTATTCAGGCACAAGACTTGTTTTGTTAATGGTGTTTGTGTGAAGCAAGGAACAAATATAGCATCAACATTAGACTCGTATTAGTATTAGTGCACACCTGTCCGCTCTAGTATGGGAAATCTGAGTTGAAACCAGTAGTGTTTTAGCTCACTGATCCTGCACAAAATTCATAGCATAAATGGATTACAGATTGCATTCTATACGTAAGACAGCTCTTACCATAAAAAAGAGAAAATGTAAAAAATGTAAAGCCCTGGCCATCTGGGACTGTGTCAGAGTGTGGTGAGCATAATTTCATTACGTTGGCCTCTCCCCTCATAGCCAGCGCAGTTTCGCCAGGGCACAGATAATAAAAGCCAGTGTAGAGTGGCTTCCTGGCTTATCCATTGGGATTAGTGGGAAAATGAGAGGTTGTAGGGGTCTTTGGTTTGTTAAATGGGAGATGATCGCTGTTTTCTAATAATAAAGGTGAGGAGCATGGCAGTTAAAATTAAACAGTTATTCGTATCATTATTATATATTGTATTTATAAATGAGCAATACAAGAAGTAATTTATCTAAAGTTAGTACAATATTATATTATACTTCTTAAATTATTAGAATTATATAGCATATTATTACTTAAAGGGATAGTTCACCCAAAAATAAAAATTCTGTTATTAATTACTCACCCTCATGTCGTTCCCAACCTGTAAGGCCTTAATTCATCTTCAGAACACAAATCAAGATATTTTTGATGAAATCTGACAGCTGTCTGACCCTGCATAGACAGCAATGCAACTGACTTGTTAAAGGGCCAGAAAGGTAGGTAAGGACATTGTTAAAATAGTCCATGTGACATCAGTGAAAATCTGTTAAGGAACGCCACTATCAAACACTGTTTTTTCTGCAATTAAGCACACTTTTTTGAGTGTTATTCCACAACGTTTAGTTTTATATATGTACAACTGTTCAAACTGTGCTAGCTAACATGTGCTGATTAGCATCTTTAAAGTAAGTTCAAAAATATCTAAAATTGTCACTGCCGTAATAGTCATGACCGAAACATTTGGTGAAGTTTTGATTGTGACGTCTTTGTTTTTTTTGGATGTTAATCCATAAAATTTAGTTTTTATGTGTACAGCTGTTCAGAACTGTGCTAGCTAACCATGTGCTGATTAGCATCTTTGAGCTAGGTTCAAAGGTATTTAAAATTGTCACTACCGAAACAGTCAAGACAGAAACATTTGGTGGCGTTTCGGTAGTGACGTCTTTTTTGTGTGTGTTATTCCATAAAATTTAGTTTTTATGTGTGTATAACTGTTAAGAACCATGCTAGTAACTTTGTGCTGATTAGCATCTTTGAGCTGGGCTCAAAAGTATCTAAAATAGTCACTACCAAAACTGAAACATTTGGTGAAGTTTCGGTTGTGACATCATTTTTGGGTGTTATCCCATAAAATTTAGTTTTTATGTGTGTACAACTGTTCAGAACTGTGCTAGTAACCACATGCTATTAGCATCTTAAGTATTGAAACGCTTCACGACTGAAGCATTTGCTAAAGTTTCGGTTGTGACGTCATTGTTTTTTTTGGGGTGTTATGCCAAAATAATGTAGTTTTTATGTGCGTACAACTGTTCAGAGCTGTGCTAGTAACCACGTCCTGATTAGCATCTTTGAGCTAGGCTCAAAAGTATCTAAACTTGTCACTACCGAAGTCATGACTGAAGCATTTGTTGAAGTTTCGTTTATGACATTGTTGTTTTTTTTTTGTTTCTTGGGGGGTGTTACTTCATAAAAGGTAGTTTTTACGTGTGAACTGTTCAGAACTGTGCTAGTAAGTGTGTGCTAATTAGCATCTTTAAGCTAGGCTTAAAAGTATGTAAAATTATCAGTACAGAAACAGTCAAAACCGAACCGTTTGGTGGCGTTGTGTTAGTGAAAGCTTTGTTTTTTTTGGGGGGTGTTACTCCATAAAATTTAGTTTTTATGTGTGTGCAGCTGTTCAGAACCATGCTAGTAACCATGTGCTGATTAGCATCTTTGAGCTGGGCTCAAAAGTATCTAAAAAGTCATTACCAAAACAGTCAAGACCGAAACATTTGGTGAAGTTTCGGTCGTGACATCGTTTTTAGGGGTGTCATCCCATAAAATTCAGTTTTTATGTGTGTACAACTGTTCATAAATGTGCTAGTAACCGTGTCCTGATTATTATCTTTGAGCTAGGCTCAAAAGTATCTAAAATTGTCACTACCAAAACGGTCACAACCAAGGCATTTGCTGAAGTTTAGTTCGTGACATCATTGTTTTTGTTTTTGTTTTTTTTGTTTTTTTTTTACTTCACAAAAGTTAGTTTTAATTAGCATGTGCTAATTAGCATCTTTAAGCTAGGCTTAAAAGTATGTAAAATTATTGTTTTGGTAGTGACAAAAGGGAAGACATAATTAATTTATTTGGGGGAAATAAGATACATTTTTAGTACAGTTATGTTTTTTTTTTAGTATTTTAGTATGTTTTTGTAGTGTTTTAGTAAGTGAGTTCAAATTCTTTAATGTGATGTGATCGCTACCAAAAAATTACTGTCACTACGTGCTGTCATGTTTGTCAAAAATAAAGTATATTGAATTATCAAAGATGTCATGATAGTGTTTGGTTCAGTGTATATTCAAACTAATTAATCCTTTACTTTGAAATCAGTGTGATCAACTTTATGCCTTTTACAAAGAAAGACTGGATTCAAAATAGAACAAATCTTATAAATCACACTTGAAATATTGTTACAATTTTAAATGTTATTGATTTACCTCTAAAGAAATTTTAATAAAATAACAAAAAATATAGTAGATGCAAACAAAATCTTAATTGGTCAATATAACCCTTCTCATTAAATTATATATTACTGTGTTTCGGTAGTGACAAATATTTCAAAGCTTTCTGAAAATACATTATGAGAATTAACTGCACATTTATTAGAAATGTGCACCTTGGATATTATACAATTTGCTCACATACAAAATTAAACCCATATACAAACTAAATAAAATATATCATATAGTACTATATGCTTAATGTAATTATGATGCCGTATGTGTAGAAAATGTACCCTTTTTAGATTTCAGTTGCACATGTGACCCGCAAACTGATCCAGCTGGAGCCTCATCGCTGTTATGTGCTTGAACAAGGCACTAGACCCCAGGTTGCCCAAGGGGGACTGTCCATTTAAGGAGTATTGTAATTGTCCTGCTAAAGGCTAAGTAATGAGAAGGTGATGAGAAATGATGTGGGTGAGAGACATGTCAGAACATTATTGGAGAGATGGATGGAGAAGAGAGGGTGTAGGTTTAATCACACTAATGGCTTGACCCTTCTCACACAGGACCCAGTCCAGCCCAGAATACTAAACCAGTCAGACTAGAAACCTTGCACCGGTGTCTGTTCAGGGTTCACTGCTTCATAAATACCTTTATTTGTTAGGTGAATAAGGATAAGTGTTATAAAGAGTATTTTCCTTTTAAATTCTGGTAGACATTAATAACACTTAATTTCGAATGAAGTTAAATGTGTTATGTAGCCTATGTGTTTAAAGGAGAAAGAGCACTTTTTGTTGCTTGGAAACAAAGGACGGTGATCTGCACACGACTCTCTGATGCTTTTGATGGCAGTCGAGTCCATCTTAAGTACGTCTTCCATTGTCTCAACGAGACGTATTTTTGAGATCTAATGCATTAGAATTGTCCCGAGTCACTGGGCTTGTTTGAAGCCATCGCCTTCCTTACACATTTATCTCATCATTTCACAGCACTCGGACTTTGATTACCCATGATTCAGTGCTCTGTCCTTTTGTCTGCACGGCTCTCGCTACCAGGGTCCGTGATGATGTAACCTTGTTCAATCAAACCTGATTAGCGCGGAAAAGCCCTTTCAATCACGTATTTCCTGAGATGGAGGCTGCAGTGAGGATGACAGCCATATTATGTTAATTCAACTAATTAAATGACTAATATTAGATAACGGCTGCTACTTATTCGTTAAAGTGTCAGTTCAATTGGTTCACTGTCGATGGCAGTCAAGATTCAATGTTTAAAGGCATAGTTCAGCCAAAAATGAAAATTCTGTCATCATGTAATCACCCTTATGTTGTTCCAAAACTGTAGGGCTTTATTTTTGTGTGACGTTTTGTTCTTACAATTAAAGTTAAAAGTCATCAGAACTGTTCAGCTGACAATATTCTTCATAATATCCTCTTTTGAGATCCACGGAAGAAATGAAGTCATACAGTTTTGGAATGACAGAACCTTTATTACCTGAGATATTTTGTGTCGTCAACGTTTCCGCTCCCGCTGATGTTGGCGTTTGACAGTTCAGAATTTGACACCGAGGTGGATCTTTGTTCTGGACCACAGGTGGCTCTGCGGTAAATACAAATTACATGCTGTCACAAAGCAAAGGCCTGATTCAGTCCACCCACCGCTGCTGCTCCATTCAGTTCGATGATGTATTCAATTAAACCCTCTATTCAATCAAAGGTCAAGGCAAAGACAAAGTGCTTTTGTTGCTTCATAACAGAGAGGTTAATATGGAGATTTTATTCAAAGGCTTGGGTTTGATTGTGGCGGATGCAGCAAACGGAATACGACGAAGTCCAGAGCAGTTTAAAGGATCTGGCTCAGGGAGGATTTAGCTGCGCAATGATTTTGTGTTGTGCAAAATGTTTTATGTCGTGATTAATCGGCCTAAAGGATATCCCAAATATTTAGGGTCTCCTAGACCCTGATCAGTGAAGGTTTTTAGGGTGAGTGTTCACACAGGTGTTCAAAAACATCTGAACAAAACAGTTTTTAATAAGATTTTAAATAAAAAATATGCCATGATTTGTGCCGTTGCGCTCGGGGCATCCTGAGTTCGAGTCCTGGCTCGTGGACCTTTCAAGATCCCACCCCTCTTTCTCCCACTTCGTTTCCTGTCATTGCTGTACTGTCCTATCAAAAATAAATGTGAAAATGCCGAAAATAGATCTTAAAAAAAAAAAAAAAAAATGCCATGATTTGCTGTGATTTGACTTGGTTGCTCAGTAACATCAAGACATTTTTTTAATAAGACAGCTGAAATACATTTTGATTTATTCATTTATTTTAATTATTATTTATATATAAATACACACATACATGTGTATATTGTTAAAAAGTAGTTTTGTATATAACTACTTATGTAATTTATTTATTTATAATATATAAGTATATAATTTATATATAAATATAAGCATTTTAAATATAAATTAACATATTTTTCCTTTATATGCATGTATGTGTGTGTATTTATATATACATAATAAATATACACAGTACACACACATATACTATGCAAACTTAAACCTTTATTTTGAATCGCGACTAATCGTTTAGCAGCTCTATTTTAATTTATTTCAATTTTATTTTTTATATATAGTATTTTAGCATAAAAATCCCTAAAATTATTTCTCTTAAATTTTAAAACTCTTCTCCCATTTTTTTTTAATTGTGTTGTGTCAGTAATATAGGTCTATTAAAATAGATAATACAGGTCCATGAAATGTAAACAATTTAATAATCAAATAATTTATTAATAATCAAAAACATCTCTAAATAACTGATTTTATTAAAAACAAACAAACAAAAAAAAAACAAATTTATTTATTTATTTAATTGATTAATTAATTCATTATTTATTTTTTCAAAATACTGCGTTGTGCGTTTACATTTTTCTAGTTAATAAATTCTGGTAAATAATTTTTCTGTTGAATATTCCTTAAAAATACTGTTTTAATAAAAATTAAACTAGTACTACTATTACATTCAGTAATATATTTCTGTCACAGTTTCTTCTAGTTAAACCAAACATTTATTTTGAAGTTATTATTAATAAATAATAGTAATGTTATTAATAAAAGTGATTATCTCTAAACAAGTAATTTTATTAAAAAAACAAACAAAACAAAAAACTATTTACTTATTTATTTTTTCGAAATACTGTTGTGTGTTTACCTTTTTTCTGGTAAGTAAGTTTTGGTGAATAATTTTTCTGTTAAATATTCCTTAAAAATAATGTTTTAATAAAAATGTTATTATTAGTAGTAGTAGTACTATCATTACATTCAGTAATATATAGAAGCTGTCACAGTTTCTTCAAATTAAACCAAACTTTTATTTAGACAAGTATCTGTGAAGACCTTTACGGTGATTGTTTTTTCAAAAGAAACAGTAAAATGCTCATTAAGTGACTCTCAAAGCAGTTGTTAATGTATTATGTATTCACGTAATCATATATTGAGGTGGCAGAAGCTGAAAACACCATGAGCACCACATGCTTCAGTATGTGTAGTAAACGAAACCGCACGTCTGCGCCATTCATTCACACAGAGACACACAGAACATGCAGGATTCATATTTAAATAGTACTTTTGCAGATAGTATTCACAGACACTAGTCCGTATTGGATTTTGATTTAAGTGTACTGACCTACTCTTAATTTATCAATCCAAAATTTGGATTTGGAATTGACATTCCGCGTTATACAGAAAATTCCATTTTTATGACCGTATTCCGCCCCTAGTAATACTTCAGTAGGACCACTCTGGTACTCTAGGCATATACAGTCTTTCTGTCACTCTCTTCTCCCTCATGAGCATTTGGTCAAAGCAATTACACACTTTCTCAGCTCTCTCACTCTCTCCTCTCTATCTGTGAGCAGACACGCTCCGATGCCGCTCCAGCCAAGTGTCAGGAAAAACGGATGACGGGGCCGCGCCTCTTCATTAAAAGTGCAACTTTTTCGTTTTGTTTCGGCCAGCAGTTTTGGGCACTGCAGCGATTAGCGCGGGGGAGTTGGATTGGGGTATAACTGTATGTCAGCACGGTGTTGTGTTAGCACTGCGATTTCAAATCGCACGCCGCTCGTCATTGCATATGAAGAGGCCGATAAGCACATGTATAGCAGTTCTGAGTTCAGATGTGATGCAGTCGTCAGTGCATTTATGGGCTGTGGTAATGGTAATTAGTCAGCTATTTATATTTGTGCAGTCACTTGCGTTGTGCCTGTTAGCAGAACGAGGAGGTAGAAAAGCTTTGCTAGTTTAAAAGCTCATTTGACATGCCTCAGGTTTACAGAGACATGTTCCAAACCCTACTGAGCGGCCTACCTAGACATTTTTAGGCATTGTAGGCATGTTAAATGATGCAGTGGCTGTTCCAAGGGTTTCCTGCTAAAATACGCTCCCTTAAGCCAAGTGTTCACTACAAGACTCATGCTTCTCTGAACATAAATTCTGGTTGTTAACATTTTGAAACTGTCGGAATGTTTTACTGAAGTTTTTATGACTGTCTGGTAATCTTGGTAGCATTAGTAAGAAAATTATAAACCAGTCATGTTTTCTCATATGCTGCCTTTTTCCAGCAGAAGTGTTAATGATTTTACTGCTGTTTTGGAGTTTCCAGTGTAATTATAATAACTCTGATTTTGAGCTGATAAATTTAACTTGTGTGTAAAACGGTGTAATGTACAGTAAAATGTAAAATGTAATTATAATATTTTATTAATTTTTTAATATTAATTATTCTATTTCTAAAAAACTGTTTTACTAACAAACATATACAGTATAAACTTGTATTAAATTAAAATTTAAATATTTTAGGATTTTTTTCCTTACTAAGCTTTATTGAACTTTAATTAATGTTTATAAAAATTAAAATCGTATAAGTTTCTGTTATATATTTATTATTAAACTTATATAAACTTATATGTAAACTTACACTACCATTCAAAATTTTGGCATCTTTTTTCTTTCTTTCTTTTTTTTTTAAGAAGTTTCTTATGCTCATCAAGGCTGTATTTATTTGATAAAAATTCAGAGAAAACAGTAATATTATAAATTATTATTTCAATGTAAAATACTTGTTTTCTATGTTAATATATTTTAAAATGTAATATATGTCTGTGATGCAAAGTTTTAGCATCATTATTCCAGTTTCAAGTGTCACATAATCCTTAAATAAATAAAAAAGTTTCTTTAATAAATAAAAAGTTAAAAAGATCTTCTTGTAGTAAAAGTAACAGTATTAACTGCCATTTAAAAGTTTGTGGTCAGTAAATTTTTATTCTTTCTTTGATTGAAAGAAATTAATACTTTTATTCACCAAGGATGTGTTAAATTGATAAAAAGTGATAGCAAAAAGTAATATTGTTAGAAAAGATTTCTACTTTGAATAAATGCTGTTCTTTTTAACTTTTTGTTCATCAAAGAATCCTGAAAAAAGTCAAAGGTTCCAAAAAATATTAGGTTCCAACACCGATGATAAATCAGCATATTAGAACGATTTCTGAAGGATCGTGTGATACTGAAGATTGGAGTAATAATGCTAATGAAAATTCAGCTTTGCATCACAGAAAACAATATATTTAAAAATACTGTATGCTGCAAATTTTTCACAGCATTACTGTTTTTTCTTCTTCTGTATTGTGATCAAGTAAATGCACCCTTGATAAGCATGAGACTTCTTGTATCATTCTTTACAGAAATGCAGTAATTAGCTTAACATGCTAATCCCACATTTTAATACTGTCAACTATTTACATCAGAGGACTAGGGCTGTGTATTGCCAAGAATCTGGCGATACGATACGTATCACGATACAGGGGTTGCGATAAAATATGTTGCGATACATTGCGATATTGTAAACAAGGCGATATATTGGGATATTTCTTATTTTATGAATAGGACATGATTTTAGGAAAGCTGTAATTAAGAACACACCACCACATATAAACCATTCAATGTTACTGAATCACTTTTTGTGCGAATGTTACCTCAAAAGCCGAAATGACTTCACACTTTAAACCGAGGCGGGAGCAGGAGCTATTCTTTCATCCTCCATTAACGCTAACATTAGCGGCGTGCCCGTATGCTAGTATTTCCTGTCACTATTTAAGTTCAGAGATAAGAAGACTGCAATCTAGCGGTCAGGACATAAGCTCAAAACGAAGCAACTGTCATGAATCTTGTATGATTATTTTTCTTTAAATATCGATATTCCACTTTTGAGAATCGATACAGTATTGCCAAACAAAATATCGTGATACACACGTGTATCGATATTTTCTTAGACCCCTGCAGAGGACTGTGTCAGGATTGTGAGGCACACTATTTGTGTAATGCTCATGAATGACTGTTAATAGAGTTGTTGCTCATGAAGAGCATTTCCAAACAGTCCCGTTCGAGGTTCCATTTCAGCTAGGATGCTGCCGATAGACAATGGACAGCCAGGCAGCTCACTAGGTGTTGGACCAGGGCCATAGTCTTTCAGTGCCAGAGTCATGTCCGCAGGAACCCTGCATCAAGTCAACACTCCACCTTAAAGATCCCCCCATTCTCTTTCTTTCTCATTTACGCCCATATGGGATTACGGTGGCGATTCCCCATAGCAGATGTGCACATGGATTAGACCAGCAGGGCACGACTCGTGACTTTGACACGATGGTGGTGTTCTTCGAACCAAGAGGGATTGTTATTAAGACTGTAGTGCTGCGACACCATCCAGAACAACTCATTTCTGCTTAGCGGTTTTGTAGTTGCCCAGTTTAAAAAAGAATCAGAAATTACAGTATTACATGGGTGTTTGATAGAAAATGCAATTGTCTCAAAAGTCCCTTTAAAGGGATAGTTCACCCAAAAATTAAAATTCTGTCAATTACTCATTCTCATGTCGTTCCAGACCCGTAAGATGTTCATCATCAGAACACATATTAAGATATTTTTGATGAAACCCGAGAGCTTTTTGACTCTGCATAGACAGCAGCGCAACTACCACCTTAAAGGCCTGGAAAAGTAGTAAGGACATCGATTAAAAAAGTTCATGTGACATCGGTGGTTCAACCATAATTTTACAAAGCTATGAGAATACTTTTTGTACACAAAGAAATTTTTTTTACGACTTTATTCAACAATTTCTTCTCTTCCCTGTCAGTGTTTGACTGCTTTAACGGCAGTACCGCGATGCACTACGCAAAATAGGATTTTCAGTGCTACAGCTGCCGTATTGAGTGTTAGAATTCCCAATGAGTCGTCCGCCGCCTTCTCTCTGTACCATCTCTACAAGGTCATATCCTGGGTGATTGTATGCACACACATTCACACAAACACATTGCATGCACACAGCTGTGCTGATTGCAATATCGAAGCGCTACCGGTCAAAAACAGAACAAAGGCGTTTTGTTTACAGTGATCAAGCAAACAGCCTTTTGGGAATTGTACCACTTGACCTTTCATTCACCGCCATGGCGCCCAGCGTAATTGCTCGCAAATGTCCTTCATGAAAATCCATGTAGGAGTTTCCTGAATCCAGCAGCAAAGTGTGGCCTATTTTTTCCTCTGTGTGTATGTATGTGTTTTAATCAGGCCTTGTGCATTAAAATCTCAGTGGGGCAGATGGGAGGGAGTTTGACCCACTTTGATGGATTCCACGCCGATTAAAAGGATGAGTGAGCTTTCGAAAGCACGGCGACCCTCTGTGAGTGTGTGTGCGTACTGGGGATGTGCAGATCTGCATATTGTCATAATCATAATCGGTTGGTGTCCAAACAAGTCTGTCTTAAGGAAGACCTGTATAATT
>JAHKKF010516562.1:0-40499 GCA_019740295.1 Labeo calbasu | reverse complement strand
AACCATCTTGTGCATGAATTGGTGGTTTCATGAGACTTTATGTAAATGCACTGACCAGTCATTCAAACGCGCAGTGAATCACGACTCCTCAGACCTCACTTCACTTGCATCAACTGAATCATCAAAACGTTGGTTCAATCAATGAGCCCAATCTCTCCACCAACGTGCTTCTCTGCTTGCCCAGCTCTCTCCACTTTGCCTGCCAAAGTGGACTTGGCAACATCAGAGGCAGTTTGAGGAGTCGGACAGATCACAAACACACACACACATGCTTTCACTCTCATGTGCTTCCAGAGCCTTTAGTCAAACTAAGCCTTCGCGACACATAGGAAATGGGACTGTGACGCCCGCACATTTTATGCATACCATTCAAATTCACACCAATCAACACTGCTCGTCAATGTCTTTGTATGTTAGGTCAGTGGATCTCAACTGGACTCAACTTTACTTCAGGACCTGGATTTTACTTTGGACGTTAAGTGGCGAAAGCAAAATTGTTTATTGTCCAAAGATCCTAAAAACCTGCCAACTTCTTTTTTAGATTTCCATTTAGGAGGTTCAAGCATTAAATAGGGGATCACACCACATTATTTGCGTGCTGTCCACACAAATGCCATATCAATCTTATAATTACATAGTGATGATTTAGCATACAGTACATGTCCTCAAGCTGGATGAGATGGATGAGTGCTGAGTTAGTTGGTTTGCTGTGGACAATGACTGGCGGGCTCTCAGAAGCCCCTCAGTGCTCTCACAGACATGCTTCATAAAGACTCACAGGAGCTGCATGAATCACTGTTTGCTTTGGGTTTTCTTGTCTATTTGTGTGTCAATGTTCAAGTCTCTATACAGTCATAAAAATGATAAACTGGTGAACAAATGCACTGGAGCTGTGGAGAAGAAACTGTAAATTGTTTGCAGATATGCTCGTATCAGTCTGTTCTGTTATAATCATAAGTGCTAATCACCTTTCTGGGGTTTATTTTGCAATAATGGCCTAGTGTTTAACAAAAAATCAATTCAGTTGAAATATCAAATTGAGTTTAGTTTAAAAAATGAAAACAGTCAGCATGCATCAGTCTCCTGGATGAGCAAGAATTACTCTTGGCATTCGTCATTATTCAGAAATATGCAGTTGAATATTTGCAGTTGACCAGTCAAAATATTTTTTTACCCACATAAGGCTGTCTGTCAGTTTAACGCCTTAACTTAATTAATAAGTTATGAAAAATAATGAGATTAAAATATTTGAACGCAGTTAACACGCTGGCCCCGCCCCAGTCTTGTGCGTCGTCTTATATTTCATACAGTGGACTGTTGACAAATATGATGCAGGGCAAAAACTCAATAAATGCAGTTATGCATTAAAATTCAACATATTGGTGCAAAAAAAAAAAAAAGTTTTGTCGCATATTTATATTTATCATGTATCAAAAAATGTATATATATATATCACATATCTGCTTAAATGTAATTTTATACAACAGTTCAGTAAATAAGAAGTTGATACTGTGTTATACTTTAAACATTATATTGTGTTTTTGCTCAATTTTGCAGAGAACATATTACCTTTGAAGCCATAGCAGAATTGTTGCGTGTCTCTGAGCAACACAGCTGTGTTTAGTTTCTGAATGAATCCACTTTTTGAACGAATTGTGTGAATGACTCATTAAAACATTTACCGCCAAATGCTGGCTGATTTAGCTTCTTTCTTAGAGTATAATTTCCTAAATAATATAAAATAAATAATAATAATAATAAAAACATTAAAGGGATAGTTTATTTTTCAATTAATATGCAATTAATTAGATTAATTAATTGACACATTGTGTAATTAATTAGATTAAAACTTTTAATCAATTGACAGCCCTAATTTTATATTTATATGATTAAACAAAAACTCTAATACAGTGATTTTTTTTTTTTTTTACAGTTTCAGAAATCATTCTAATATGCTGATTTGCAGCTAAATTCTAAATATCAACGTTGAAAACTGTTTTTGTTGCTTAATATTTCTGTGGAAACTGTGATACACTACCATTCAATTGCGGGGGTAAAATAAAATAAAATAAAAAATAAAATAAAATAGTACTGTCAAACAATTAATCACGATTAATCGCATCAAAAATAAAAGTTTTTGTTTACATAATATATATGTGTGTATTGAGTATATATCTATTATGTGTATATATATAAATACACACACATACAGTATATATCTTGAAAATATTAGCTTTTTTCTTAAATGTATACATGCATGTGTGTATTTATATATATTATGTAAACAAAAACTTTTATTTTGGGTGCGATCAATTGTGATTAATCATTTTACAGCACTTAAAATAAAATAATAATATAAAATTAAATTAAATTAAATTAATACTTTTATTCAGCTAGGACACATTGTTCACTGATCAATAGTGACAATAAAGACAATTGTGATGTTACAATCGATTTCAATTTCAAATGAATGCTGTTTTTTTTTATAACTTTCTAATTATCAAATAGTCTTGAAAAATATCCACAACAAATTTTAGCAAAACTTTTCAACATGGATAATAAGAAAAACAGTTATTAATAATTAAGCACAAATAATTTATAATAACTGAGCAGTAAATCAGCATATTAAAATCATTTCGGAAGATCATGTGATGGATCAAAACAAGTTATTTTAAATTGTAATAATATTACTGATATATATATATATATATATATATATATATATATATATATATATTTACTTCACGATTTGGTTTTACGATCCGCTTCGTAAATATCCTAATAAATGCAGAAATGAACTGTTCTCCATTTAATGATTTTAATAGTGTTTCTGGTCCATTGAACACTGCATCTGGTAAACTGTGTGTTTCTGCTCAGCAAGAACACAAAATTAATGAGATCGTTGGATTGCATTCTCTCTTATGTAAGTCTGTTACTTTGGCTGTGTTTCAGTGGCTCACACACAGATGAGGCATGTCCTGTCCAGTGTCAAAGGAGGGCAGTGTGGTGTCAGTAGGGTGAGAATCAGGCTGGCTACTGTGTGTTTACACACTCGCAGTTTCCCAGCAATCCTCCCTTGCTGCAGTCGCCCACAGGAATGCAGAAAAAAAGTGATTCTCCAGCGTTCACACACACACTCGTCTTCAAACACACACATGTACGAGGTTAAATGCCTTGGCATACGGAAACACACTAGTGTCTTGCAAGATACTTGATGGGTCAATCGTTCATGGAGAAGGTCTGGGAATATTTACAGTGAAATCTGGTTGTTAGCTGAAAGTTGCCATTTGTTCCATAACATTGTATCAATTTTAATAGCCTCGTAAATATAGCGCAAGCCGCTCTTCTAGATATGTAAACCCCTTTCTGTCCTGTTTCCAAACAAAACATTTCAAAACATTCCAAATTATTTACTATTGTTCATATTGTTACAGTATAATCGTACAATACTTTAACCTTAACCATTATTGTCGTAAGTTACAAAAAGTATTTTAAACTAAACCATGAGGGCCCATTCAAGTCTAGCTTTTTATTTTCATCGTACAGGTTGCTTTTTGTACATTACGTAACAGAAGAAATAAGTAACACTTTACAAATTAACAATACTTTTACAGCATTATTAACCTAAATTAAAATTACTAATTCATTATTAAAATTACAAGTTGCGTTTGTTAACATTAGTTAATGGACTGTGAACTAACTAACAATTAACAACTGTTTTTTATTTACTAATATTAAATATTAATAAATTGTTTGTTCATGTTAGTTAATACATTAACTAATGTTAACAAAATTAATGACACCTTATTGTAAAGTGCTACCAAAAAATGCTACATGTGTGTTAAAAGTTGAAAAACTATTGGCTAGGACAGTTATATTACTGTTGCTGCTTTGAGTCACTGCTTTCACACCGTAAAAGACAAACAAAGAAACAACTGAAACAAATGCAAAGCACTAAACAGCAAAAGTTACAAATTACAGAGATATTTGTAAGAAATATGGCAAAATATTAACCCTTTAAAATCTATTGTATCATATTTGATATGCAGATTACTAAGGCCTCTAAATTATCCGCATGATCAAAACTTTGCTAAAAACTGCTTGCACACAATCTACTACATGCCTTCAGGCTGTAGTATGCATTAGTAAATATATGCTGCAGTTGTTACACAGAAATGAAATGTCTATGTTCATCTATGTTTTTTTTTAAGTTAGGGTGTTTTAACCCTTTAACTGTCACTCCCATTTTTGAACACAGATTTTTATCATTCATAAATGAAAACATTTTGTACATTTTCTGTGGCAATGCAATGTCTGATTTTAAAATGCCTTTCAAAGGATGAATTTTGAGATTTTAAGTTTTGAACTAATATATCATTTCTTATGATTTCTAAATTGTAATAGGGAAAAAGGCAACGAAGAGAGTCTTTTGTGACGAAGGTCAGAACACATGTTATGATGTGGATTTTTTTAAGTTGCACTCAACATATATTAATCTATATTACTTTTCCTACATAATTTATAACACAAAAATATGGTAAAATATCTATTTAGGAGTCTTAGACCTTTCCAACGATGTTTAGTTTGTCATGATTAGATTAGGATTTATTTGTAATATGGTGAAGTAAACTTAGGCCTCCCACAGAGGGGACGGTGACAGTGAAAGGGTTAATACTAAACACAGTTATACTAAGTAGGACGCTGTCTATTTTAAAAATCAAATTAAATAGCCGTCTGCATGTTCTTTAATGTCCATGAGGCTATTTTCTGCAGTACTGTTAGAAAATAGACATTTGAGTTGTGTGGGCAAATTACATACTTCAGCCAGCTGAATGAACTATTCTTGAAAAAGTAACCTGGCTGCCTTAAAAAGTTGTTTCAACAAGATGCTTAGTTCAGCCAATTTTTATTCAATTTTCACAACTTATAATTATACATTTATTCAACAATGTAGTTTCAAGTACAGTAAATGCTTAGTTTCAACAACTAAACGTTTGTTGGTCTCACTAGTTTTATGTTGTTTCAACTTGGATTTAGGTCAGCACAACTTTCTTGTCTTGTTGGGCTAACTAAAAACCTATTAGTTAGCCAAAGTATAAAGTTGACTCAGCTTTTTACAGCTTCACCTTTGTTACTCCGAGTATTAATTCTAGGTTTAAGGATTTTCAACATATGTGTAAACAACATAAGTTTTTTAGCTTATTTAACACATTTTAAGGCAGCCAGGTTACAAATTATTTTAAGTTGAATCAACTTGTTTGTTGTTTGCCTTTTTGTTGTGAAATTGTTAATGATTTTTCTGAAGTAAATTTAAGAATAAAAGTTATATTGTTAGTAATATCTTAAGATGAAATCTTACCGGACTAAAGAAACTTTACTTTGATTGTCGATTTGGTTTACTTGATTGTCCATATATTATTATTATTATTATTATTTTTTTTTTTTTTTTTTTTTAGTAAAAGCATGTTAAAATGTATCAACCTTTACAATAAGGTTAATTAGTTAACTAGTTAACATGAACTAAGAATGAACAATAGTTCTGTACCATTTATTAATCTTAGTTAATGTTAATTTCAGCATTTACTAATGCATTATTAAAACCACAAGTTGTATTTGTTAACATTAGTTAAAGCACTGTAAAACAACAATGAAAAACTGTATTTTTATGAACTGACATTAACAAAGATTAATAAATAGTGTAATAAATGTATTGTTTGTTGTTCATGTTAGTTAATAACTAATGTTAACAAATGACACCTTATTGTAAAGTGTCCAATCTTACTATATAGATCATATAACTAAACATTTAAATATCACTAATTAAATAATTATTACGACAGTTGATTTTTATGTGCTTTTAATACACATCTTGTAGCCTGCTGTATTATTATGAAGATCTTATAGAATTAAATTTTAAGCTGTCAGAATTTCATCTAACATTTTGGCCATATGAATACATGCAAAATTCATTTTTTTCTTAGTTTGGTCCTCAAAATAAAACTGAGGTATTTCTCCATATTCTCTTAGGTTATATGAGCCACAAAAGCCTGATGTATCAAATATGATGCTTAACAAAAATCACATATGCAAACTTTTAAAATAGTTGCAATATATTTTGTCTAAATGTTTAATAAGAATAAAATTTTCACTATTATTTCGTATGTTAGGCTTAACAGGGATGTGTAGTAAACCAATGCAGAGGTCAACGCAGTGCAAATATTATATTTGTGCATAATCCAAGTTTCTAGACACTGTGAGTCAGATGCTGAGGTAGTGCAAATATTATTAGGATGTACAAAATGTTAACAGTAAAGTGCAGAAGATCGCATTAACAGTAGTGCAGTATAGTATGAGGTGCTTTCAATGCAGCAACAGCAGTGTAGCAATTCTGTAATAATTATTATTCCAGAATTAACCAAATTTGCATATAAAGGAGGCACTACCAGTCAAAAGTTTTTAAACAGTAAGATTTTTAATGTTTTTTAAAAGAAATCTCTTCTGCTCACCAAGCCTGCATTTATTTTCATTCAAAGTACAGCAAAAACAGTAAAATTTTGAAATATGGTTCTCGATTTAAAATAATTGTTTCCTATTTTAATATATTTTAAAATGTTATTTATTCCTGTGGTTTCTAAGCTGATTTTTAGCATCATTACTCCAGTCACATGATCCTCCAGAAATCATTTTAATAAGCTGATTTGCTGCTCAAAAAGCATTTATTATTATTATTATTATTATTATTATTATTATTATTATTATTATTATTATATTGAAAACAGCTGAGTAGAAGTTTTTTCAGGTTTCTTTGTTGAATAGAAAGAAGAACAGCATTTATCTGAAATAGAAATTATAACATAAATGTCTTTATCATCACTTTTGATCGATTTAAAGCATCCTTGCTAAATAAAATGATTAATTTCTATAATTTCCCCCCAAAAATCAGATAAAGCTTTTTATTTCAGATAAATGCTGATCTTTCTATTCATCAAAGAACCCTGAAAAAAAGTACTCAGCTGTTTTAAATATTAATAATAACAATAAAACAATAATAATAATGACGTTTCTTGAACAGCAAATCAGCATATTAGAATGATTTCTGAAGCATCAAGTGACTCTGAAGACTGGAGTAATGATGCTGAAAATTCAGCTTTGATTGCAGGAATAAATTGCATTTTAAAATATTTTCAAATAAAAAACAATTATTTTAAATAGTAAAAATATTTCACAATTTTTTGTGAAATATTTTTTCACAAAAAATGGAAAAAAAATTTTGTGAAAAAAAATTTGTTAAGGTATGGGGTTGGATTTGTTTTCCTGTACTTTGGAACAAATAAATGCAGGCTTGGTGAGCAGAAGAGATTCTTAAAAAAAATATTATATATATATAAAAATCTTACTGTTCAAAAACTTTTGACTGGTAATGTATGTATAGAGAGCAATTAACCAACCCGTTGGGCTTTGTCAAGTTTAACTGCAGATACAGTCGATAATAAACAAGATGTATCTTATTGAAGCAACACAACAGAATCATAACTCAACCCCAGTGAAAGCTGGCTCACCCGTTTGTTTAACCTTCCCATGAGCCCCTGCTTATACCAGCCACAGGAGTCCACACACTGGAAGCAAGACAAGACTCAAAATTCAAAACACATTCACGGATGATCTGCATGAGTTCGGTGCATTTGACAGAAAGAGAAAATACTCCCTAGCCAGCCGGATCTGTTTTTCCCACAAGGAAACTCGGTATTAGCTGTTATCGTCAGTTACGACTTTATGAATCATTTGCAAAATATGAAACTGGGTGTTGCTTCAAAGCTTTGAGTATATAAACTGTAGCTCATCATCAGAATCTCTGCTGACACTTCACACATGTAACAGATGGTCTGTTGGACATTTATAGGAAGATCCGCTGTAGGGACTATCCAAATAAAATGCTTCCACATCCCTGTGTTATGAGACCTGCCCTCGGATACACGCACACGTAGGAGATCGTGTAATCAGACTTAGGCCAGGTCAGCTGGCCGCGCTGATTATTGAGTTCTGATGTGGTCGGCAAAGAGATCCTTCATGTCTTGTTATATATAAAACGAAAATTAAACACACGTGAAATGTTAATCAGATGCTCAGCTTGTACAATTCCCGAGCCAAACGCACCCTATCACTCAAGAACGCGCACAAAAGCAATCCCCCCAATGCTCCTCTTTGAATTGCACCAGCAGGACTTTGTGGTTTTATTCAGGCATTTGGAGTGTGTGTTCATGTTGACTGAACTTTGAGTGTGTTTCCACTTATCCAGCTCAGAGGAGACTTCAAGATGAGTCCTGTCAGATCAGACCACTTACTGTAGTCAGTGTGTAATGATGTGAGCCAGCGGGAGATCTTTACGGTGAATCATGAAGAACCACTTTTATATTCAAAGATATTTCTTCGGCCACGGCCACTTTTGGCCCTGTACGATTTTAGAAATGAAACAGAATTAGCTTAGTTTCCAATTATGTATCTGTCAACACAATGACATGGTTTTCATGCTACAAAATGAAATGAGAAAAAAACATTTCAATGCTTTCTCTCGCAATTATTCATTTCATTTATTTATTTATTTTTGTCCTCAGAGAGGAAATTTATCTTCTCAGAGGGTGCGTACGTAGCACAAGAACAACTACACATTATGTTCACAAACACAAAAAAAAAAATAAAAACACCAAATGCCAGAGCATATGATGATAACTGATTTCCTATGTGTTTAAAGCACAAATAGCTGTGGGAACAAAACTCTTACTAAAGTTGGTCCTCCTACACATTGGTGGTCTATACCTACGGTCAGATGGAAGAAGAATGAAATACCGATGTAGTGGATGATCTGGATCACTTAGAATTATATATGCTTTCCAAATTGTAGCTGAAGTAACACAGTCTCATAACTTAGGAGTAGGAATACCAATAATCTTGCTATCTAAATGAGATATCTTTAGATTTTTGTTCCTATTATTGGCTGTAAGCATATTATTATGGACCATACATAAGAACTGGCTCAATAATACTCCGATACAAAAGAAGGAGGACACGAGGCTGGACAGACAACTGCTGAAGTTAACGGAGAATTGTAAGTCTCGGTTGACAGCTTTTATAGATACCTAGAGTAAATTGAGATGATCATCCAATGTAATGCCAAGGTATCTACAATGTTCCACCCTTCCAACCATCTCTCCGTTAATGTAAACACTAGGATGAAACTGTGTTTTGGAAGAACTAAAAACTCATCACACCATGTACTGGAATATGTTATAGAATGTTGATAGTTCAGAAAAGAATCATTGTCACTGTTTTTAAGCCATGCAAGAATAGCGGTGTCATCTGCATACTTAAAATAATGAGTAGTAGTAAAAGGACTTTGACAATCATTCATATAGAGAATATAGAGAATGGACTTAATACGCATCCCTGGGGTGACCCAGTATTAAGAAAGGAAAGGACGTGATGTGAGGCCAAGTATGCTGACCCATACTCAGAATTTGTACTCTGCATTTAACCCATCCAAGTGCACACACAGAGTAGTGAGTAGTGAACAAACACCCGGAGCAGTGGGTAGCCATATTGCTAGTTGGGGGATCAGTCCCTTGCTCAAGTGGACTCACCTCAGTCGTGGTATTGAGGGTGGAGAAAACACTGGTTATTCACTCCCTCCACCTTCAATTCCTGCCAGACCTGGGACACGAACCCACAACCTTTTAATTACAAGCCCAACTCCCTAACCATTAGGCCACGGCTGCCTAGCTCTCAGGAGGGGAAAATCGCGGCAAAATCGAGATAAAAATCCTGAAGTGTGAGCCCAGCTTTACCCCTAACCTGGGGCAAATTGGGCCACAAGAACACTTTTTTTATAAGCCATAATTTTAGAACCCTTTGTCATAGATACATTCTGATCATTTAAAATGATAGGAAACATTCTGAATTTACTTTAGATACTTTCATTGTACTTCTGCCTCATTGTCCCTGATCTTGAGGACCACATAAGTAAAAGGCTCAGAAAGGCTCATCTAACCCCACTCTCCCCTATGGATACACTATTCGGACACATCCCTAAAAATCCTACCCCATACCTTAACAACTTACTATTAACTAGAAAATTTGAAGTTTATGGGGCAAAGCCACCTACATAAATAATAATAATAACAAAAAATCATAGTACACAGACGATGAACTTAGACGTGATTCTTAGTAGTGATGGGAAGTTCGGATCATTTTACTGACTCGGACCTTTGAGTCTCCTTCAGAAAAATGAACAAATCTTTTTTCCAGTCATTTCGTTCATTTCCCTAACACATCTACGGCTTAAACAAACGTTGATCACACTACAAACAAGACAAAACTTTAATGCTATAAGAACCAGAAAATATGAATTCATTATTTACCTGGGTCTCTAGTCTATGATTAGCTCACCTCACCTCTTATCTGACAAGTTTTCGGGTTTGAGTCATTCGTTCATCACGTGACAGCCTCATAAGCTCAACCAATGCAGTGAGCCAGAAGAAGAATTGATTAGTTCATCTCTCGAGTCTTTGGGTTTGAGTTATCGTTCATCACGTGACAGCCCCATAAGATGAACGAACGACTCAAAAAAAAAAAGAAGACTTGAAACAGGTGAACTAATTCCAGTACAGAACCTAATAGGATGTTGCGCATGCGTGACTGAACGAATCATTCCCCGAGACGACTCGTTCTTCCCGAGTCACATTAAAGATTCATTCAAAATGAACAAATCGTTCAAGAACGACCCATCGCAAATTCGTAGCATCGTGGACGCGCATCCCAGAGCCTGTGCTACACGAGCTTTTGTGCTTAAAAAGTATACACATTTTTATTTTTCAAAAAAGATGAAAGTTTCACTAGATAAGACCCTTCTTCCTCAACTGGGATCATTTAGAGCCCTTTGAAAGGAAGGGCATTTGACATTTTGGAAGTTCAAAATCAGGGAACCAATGAAGTCCATTATATGGAGAAAAATCCTGTAATGCTTTACTCAAAAACCATAATTTCTTAAAAGGGGTGAGTAAATTATTTGTAAATTGTTGTTCTGGAAGTGGAGTTCTCCTTTAACTGATTGACCATAGATATCATGAATAAGGTATGCTTTGCACAGAATCATTGTTCATATTGACTTAGATCAGAATTCTGATCAATATAAGATTGTTCTCCTCAACAGCTGCATTTACAAGGTCATGTTCTGGTTATAAATGCATCATGAAAATATGTTAAATCTGGTTAAACCACTATTCTGGTTTCCAGATTAACGCATATTCCTGTGTTAATCAGAATTTTCAGTCACTAAAATATAGAGGAAATTAAATATGCATGTCTTAGTTTGTTCAGAATATGCTAAATACATTTATTTTACATGTAAAGCATGTAAACCTTCAGAAAAAAGACTTAATCAGAATATGGGCATTAATCAGAAAATGTAAACATGCTCCATGTCTGTCTGTATAATAAAGGTTAAACACATGAAGTGATAATATATATAGTAACATGTATTGAACTCTGTGTTACCAAGGTTTTCACCTGACAGACGTGACCCCTGTCTGGGTCAGTGGTTATCCATCACAGCTCACCCCCGGCAATGAGGCACTGTACCCTGTCAGAGCATGTAATTTCACCCCTCTGGGTACTGGATGCAGGGGACGCTGTAATTGAGCTCCATACGGAGTCTAACAGAGCCACTAATCCTCCTGTTCTAAAGCACGTCTTCACCCTCCCCTCCCCAGCTGTGTCACATTCATCTACGTCCACTGGCCGGACACACGCCAACTTCATGTGTCCACCATAGCAACTGTCAGGGAATCACCGTCCACTGTTGTCCTCTCATTATATAGATCAGAAAGGGACAGTCCATCCAAAAATCAATATTCTGTCATCTATCTATCTATAAATATATGAAATTACTTGCATGCCTTGTGACCATTAACCAGCATCAGAGAAACAATAAGCAAATATGTTGTAAAATTATTCAAATAATCTCAGAGGGTACTTCAAGTAAGCACTTTACATCTAATAGTTTGGGGACCCTTAACTGGAGTGTGTGTTTGCGGACATAATGGTGCATGTGTGGATTCTGATCATCTGTCTTTGCATGTGTTTATGTTAGCGTACACATGTGTGTCATAAGCGCTGTCTGTGCATCTTGGACTCCGCAGTTTGTGGCGCCTTCCGATATGGCAGCGGAGCCCCGCAGCAGGGAGCCCTCATCACATGCACTTAGAAAGAGCATGAGCGAGGGAGCGAGCAGCCCGTCGAGTAAACTGAGCTTAGCTCTGGCACCAGCCGTGTGCAGAGGCCAGGGCAGGATGATCGCTCTGTGCTTAGCGTGGCTTAGCGCTGGCCGTGATGGAGCTGAGGGGGTGGGCAGAGGACTATGACAGTATATTGATTTAGTCTCATCTGTACTGCATGTTGTAGCCAGATGTTCAGAGAACAGATTGTAGCATCTGATACAGATTCAGCTTAGCGAGGCCTGATGTGGCCTGATCTCTTTCATTTGGCAGGACTTGACCTCTTCAACAAGGAATATTGCAGAAAGTTTTTGGACTAAGATGGTTTTAACAAGCTTGGGTCATATGCATCAGTGCTATGTTACCGGAAGAAATTTCAAGCTAGATCCTGTAGCTTATCATTATATTTATGCATTTGGCAGACACTTCTATCCAACCTACACTATCGTTCAAAAATATGGGTTCAGTAAGATTTTTTATGCTTTTTCAGGCTTTGGCAAGCAGAAAAATAAAGTAAAACCTAATACTGTAAAAGTGATTATATATGATTTGACTTAATTTCTTAAAATAGCGAGGTTGCATCTTGCAATTCTGACTTTATAATTTGGAATAGTGAATTTAGATTTCACAATTCTGAGTAGAAAAGCCAGAATTGCGATATGTAAACAATTTTAAACTTGTTGTTCTGAGAAATAAAGTCAGAATTGCAAGATATACACTCACAATTCAGACTTTTTCTCAGAATTTCAAATTTATATATCGCAATCAAGTCTCCAAGTTTGGACTTAATTTTTCAGAATGGCAAGTTTATACTTTGCAATTCTGACTTTATAGCTCAGAATAGTGAGTTTACATTTCACAATTCTAAGAAAAAAGTCAGAATTGCAATATATAAACTTGCAATTGTGAGAAAAAAACTATTTTAAACTCAGAATGGCAAGATATAAACTCAAAATTCTGACTTTTTTCTCAGACTTGCACATTAAATATCGCAACTGTGACTTTTTTCAAAATTGTAACTTAATTGTTTATATCTCACACTTCTGAGAAAAAAGTCAGAATTGCAAGAATACAAAGTCAGAATCTTAAGATATAAACTCGCAATTGTAAAAAAAAAGTCAGAAAAGGTCTTTATGTCATGCAGTTCTGAAAAAAAGGCAGAATTGTGAGTTTATATCTCACAGTTTTTACTTAATTTCTCAGAATAGCGAGTTATATCTTGCAATTCTGACTTTATAACTCGCAATTGCGAGTTTAATTCTCACAATTCTGAGAATTTGTGAAAATTAAACCTCAAAGTTCTGAGAGAAAAGTCAGAGTTGTGAGAAAAAAGTCAGAATTGCAAGATATAAACTCAGAATTACAATAAACAGTCAAAAAGTCAAGAAAAAAATCTTTATATCATGCAATTCTGAGAGAAAAATAAATTGCGAGTCTATATCTCTCCGTTTTTACTTAATTTCTCAGAATAACGAGTTTATATCCCACAATTGTGAGATTTAAACTCGCAATTGCAAAAAACAAAAAAAGTCTGAAAAGGTCAAGAAAAAGTCTTTAACTCAAATATTATGCTTATTTTCAAAACTACATGACATGATTTCTCATAATAGTGAGTTTATATCTGGCAATTCTGACTGTATAACTCAGAATAACGGGTTTAATTTTCACAGTTCAAGTCAGAATTGCGATATATAAACTTGCAATTGCGAGAAATAATAGATATAAACTCAAAATTCACACAACTCAAATTTACATGCAATTCTGAGAAAAAAAACATTTTTTTCAAATTTGTAACTCACAATTGTGAGTTTATATATCACACTTCTGAGAAAAAAGAATTGCGAGAATAAAAAGTCAAAATTCTGACTATATAACTTGCATTTGTGAGTTTCATTTGACTTTTTCAGAATTGTGAGACAGAAACTCGAAATTGCGAGAGAAAAAGTCAGAATTGTGAGATAAAAAGACGTTACCTTTTTTTTTTTTTTTTTTTAATTCAGTGGCGGAAACAGGCTTCCATTAATGTAATTTTACATCAATTCAAATCCTTGCTGAATAAAAGTTTTATTTTATTTCCAAAACAAGATCCCAAAATTACCCAATCTTTTAAACTGTAGTGCATTTAATTTCTTTTATATAAGTTTATATAAGTAGACAATTGATGTTTCAAAGCTTAAATAGGGTGTTTTCAGGTTTTTATTTTTTTATTTTTTTTGTAATTTCTCATCCATTGCTAATTCACGTTTGTTTATATCTGTATATTTACTGTATATATTTTTATTTCTCCTAAGAAATTTCAGAAGAAACCTCTCCAGGCCTGCATGCAAAATATAATATATATATATATATGTTTTAATGTTTCTAAGTAGCTTCCCCAACTCTGAAAACCTCTTGATCATAGAAATGTCTAAAAACATTAATAATGAGAGTTTTGTTCTACCAAAAAGCCAAATGTTTGCATTGTATCTTTAGTCAACACACCTGTACTGAGTCTCATTGTTATGTATGACTTCCACACACACAAATGGACAGAATGTGCTTTCTGTCAGGTCTCAGTAAATGTCTGTTCCCCTCACAAATAGACAGATCCCATGAGAAACCACTGACTCTTTCTCATTCTATCAGTTTTTTACTCTTCTAACCTGTGCGATGACCTACAGGTGCGCGCTCTGGGCCTCGTATACAGACTCCATACCTTCAACCCAGACATCTGTGCACTGACAACAATACTTCTTTTCCTCTGTCCTGCTCCCCCTCTCTGTGCTCCTCATTCTGTGTGTGTTGCTGTCTGGGTGCTGAGAGGCCCCATTGTGAGCGCTTGCTCCCCAGGCGCCCATTCTGCTGCTGCAGGCCGGCGCTCTTTGCAGTCATCCCCCCACCGATCAAGTTCCCCGTGCGGCGGGACACAGACCCCCAGTCCCCTGAGCATCCTGCCGTGGCGGTCACAGCCCAATAATCCTGCCATCTAAAGTGGCTACATGGAGGTCTGTCAGTGGCCAGGCCAGATGGCTGTGTGCGGTTTAAAGCGTCCAGGCTTCTTTGTTGACCGAAGAGAATGATAGAGTTTCAGCAGACCAGATGTTTGACAGTGACCTGAACGATGCCATACTTTACATTTTACTAGTTATTGGGTCTTATAAATAAAAAACTTAAATAAGTAATTTAAAAACAGATGTTATATTAAGCCTCATTTTTTTTTTTTTTGCATTTTTTGCCTTTCAAAAGTTTGGGATTAGTAAGATTTTTAATTTTTTTTAAAGCATTTATTTGATCAAAAATCCTGAAAAAAAATTGTAATAATGTTAAATATCATTTTAATGTAAAATCACTGTTTTCTATGTGAATCGATTTTAAAAGGTAATTAATTTATGTGATGCGTAGATGAATTTTCAGCATCTTTACTCCAGTCTTCAGTGTCACTTGATTCTTCAAAAATCATTCTAATATGATGATTTATCATGAGTGCTTGAAACAGCTGTGCTGCTTAATATTTTGTTGGAGTCTGTGATACTTTTTTCATGATTCTTTAGTAAATAAAGTTAAAAAGAACTACCATTTAAAAGTTTGTGGTCAGTATGTTTATTCTTTCTTTTTTTTTCTTTTAGAAAGAAATTAATACTTTTATTCAGCAAGGATGTGTTAAATGAATTAAAAGTGATAGCAAAGACTTTGTCAGAAAAGATTTCTATTTTGAATAAATGCTGTTCTTTTGAACATTTTATTCATTAAATAAACGTCGAAAGAGAATCACAGGTTCCCAAAACATAAAATAAATAATTAAACAATTAAATAAAAAAATATTAAGCAGCACAGCTGTTTCCAAGATTGATAATAAAAGCAATAAATCATCATATTACAATGATTTCTGAAGGATCGTGTGACACTGAAGACTGAAGTAATGGCTGATGAAAATTCAGCATTGCATCACAGAATTAAAATATATTTTAAAATATATTAAAATAGAAAACCATTATTTTAAACTGTAATAATATTTCACAATATTACTGTTTTTTTTCAGTATTTTAGATCAAGTATTTTGCAGCCTTGATGAGCATAAGAGAATTCTTTAAAAAACACGAATGAAAAATATCACCCTAATACATTTTACTATACTTAGTTTATTTTCTAATTTAACAGTAATTTTGCTGTTTTGCACATTATTGCAATGAGAATTATTCAGCAATCATCTTAATGGTCTTAAAAATGGGATTTATTTTTTATTTTTTTATTTTTTATTTTTCCTCTTTTTTTTTCAGGAGTAGAACCTGGAAAGGTTTTTGACTGACAAAAACAGTAGCAATAATTTGTTTAAAATTATTTGAATATATTATAATATAGATAATGTCTTTAAAATACATATTCCAGTTAGAAACCATGGTCCTAAAATTTGGCTCAATTTTCTTTTAAATAGAATATTTTTTTCTTTATTCTTTTTTTTTTTTTAAAAAGTTGTAATAATTGGTAAAATCTGTTAACTTTATATTCAGGTTATCTTATAATTGTCTTAAAAATGGATGCAATTTTCATATATATATATATATATATATATTGTAGTCAACATTTGAAGTGGATCAAAAAAGTTTGTCAAAGTTGCCCTAAGACAAGAACCGGTATTGTTTTGGTTTAAGGACAACTTTGGTGAAAGTCATCCACTTAAAATGTTGACTACTGTATATATATATATATATATATACACATTTATTTATTTATTTATTTATTGAAAACCATCCATTTGCTGCCTCTAAAATCCAGTATGCTGATCTGAAGAGCCTATAATTTTTTTACAATCTCCAAGTAACGATTGAACTTACTGTGAACCTAATTTAAAGACTGTTACTCATTAAAGCCGTCTGTTGTAATAGATCATTAGAAAGGCAAAAAAGGATGTCCCATGTGTTTAACAGCAGTAAGCAGTTTTACCCTAAAGGTTTGCACACCAAACAGTTCTACTGAACTGTGATCAGTTTTCATGTAAAATACACGTTTTGTTGTATTTTTGTTTTTTGCTTTTTTATAAGATCAGTACCTAGTAGGCCTATAATGCATTTTTGTTTGCCTCTTACACGAAGAGAAAAAGAAAAATTGCACAAGATCTGCAGAGATTGTGGCTCCATCCCAGAATGCAACTGTAAAACCACAGGGACTGGTCGGATGATGCCCGATTAACTGTAGCAGAGAAGGGAGCATCATCCAATTTTCTGCCTCACTGCCAGAGTGAAGCAATACCGTGTGTTGATACAATGACCTGAGCTAACCTCTTTATTAGACAATCCTGATTGAAAACATCTGAATTCAGCTCTAAAGACAGGCTTAGAGAGGGGCTCCTTCTCACTCTTCCTTACTTGGGCATAGCCAATGTTGAGATCAACAAAATCCACTTCAAATATGATTGCTAAAATATGCATCAATAAAAGAGCTAATAGTTTAAGGTGTATGTCACAAAGCTGCTTTATTATAAACTGATGTGGTTTGAATAGAAATATAATAGACTGACCTTGTTCAAAAGCCACATGCAGGTCTGTGAGGTGAGCTCACCATCTAAAAATCACAAAAACATAAAAATCATAATACTTTTGAAGTTTCATAAATCTCACATTGACGTCTGACTCAAATCACCCTGGCAGAAAGCAGATTAATTATCAATGTTTACAGAAAGTATGCAGAATTATCCACAATACATCTAGGTAACATAACACTGTGAAATATTACTATTAAAAATAACATTCTGTATTGGAATATATTTTAAAATGTAATTTCTAATATTCCTGTAATCAAAGCTGAATTTTCAGCATCATTGCAGTCTTCAGTGTCACATGATCCTTCAGAAATCATTCTAATTTTCTTAATAAGAAAGAAAGAAAGACGTTTATTGAGGAGCAAATCAGCATATTAGATTTCTGAAGAATCATGTGACACTGAAGACTGGAGTAATGATGCTGAAAAAATCAGCTTTGCATCACAGAAATAAAATACATTTTAAAATATATTCAAATATAAATCAGGTATTTTTAAATTGTAATAATATTTCACAATTTTAATGTTTTTAATAGTATTTTTGATCAAGTAAATACAGTGTACATAAGAAACTTCTTTCAAAAACTTAAAAAAATAAAATAAAATAAAATCTTAATACCATTACTAACCTAAAGATGGAAGTTTGTTTGCAGTTTCTTTGCTTTTTTATAGGCTACGCTAAATTTGCGCTTTCTTACTCCTTTTCTCACTCTCTGTCCATCTCTCCTCTTCATTTCGCTGCATCAGTGACTGTGCTGACATTAGCTGTAAAGTACAAAATCCAAACAAAACAAATGTTCACCAAGCAAATTGACCCTAAGTCGCTGTGGTTTCAACAGCTTTGAATCGTAAAAATTTTGGTCATCACCTTTCTTTTTTTCTCCCTCAGCCCTGAGTGGAAAAAATGAAAACTGTATGCATGACCGTTTTCTATAAACATAAATGAAGGTTCATGCTGAGGAAAGCCAGACATGCGCTCTGGATATTCACAGACGCACTTCAGATATTGCTGCTCAGCATATTTCATTATAAACACGATATGACTCAAGAATGAGCTCGGCTCCACGTGTTTATTTTTTTTTTAAATGCCGCTAAATGCAGTGTTCATATGTCAAAACAACGCTTAGCTAATACCTTGTCGAGCCTAATAAATTACATGAAAGATAATCAATGAAATAAAAATGCACTACAAATGCTAATTTCTGCCAAAAATGTCAATTAAATACAGCAGAAAAAAAGAAACGGTAGCGAAGATAAATTTAGACATTGTGATTGATGCTTGATTGACACATGTCTCTCTCCCCGCTTATTATACTTGCAAACACAGATGTTTCACACCTCCACATGCTTTAGCCTACTAAAGGTGGTGTAAAACTGATGTCAGTGGAAACGTGAATGCGAGGGGTCGGATAAACTCCCTAATAATCCACTCAATCACAAAAACGTCAGTCAAAGGGAAACACTCCGTGCCTGCAGTCACTCGACGTGAATTTATATGCTAACGTGCGTTTAAAAACACAGTGGGTTTTGGGAGCACAATGTTTGCTCCATTGTCTAGGGAAAACCCCCAGGAAAATTAACTTTTCTTAAGGCGGATTAATGCGTCTCCACCCGCCGAGCGGACCGCCCCGGGGTTAGCAATGCTAATTGTTAAATGCCTCAAATATTAAAGCAACATCTACAAAGTTGAGTAAAGTGCCATTTCTACTCATGTAACGTCATTTTATTTTTATTCTGTTTGACTCGAGCCTAGAAATACACTGTCCTACACAGCATTAGTTTTATGGCAGCAAATTATACGGTTTATTTAAACCTGGAATCTGTAGGCTAAATTCGGATCAAATGCAGTATTGGTTTATTATATTATAATATAATATATATATTTAAATTTACAAATTTTTCTGCATCAGTCTATTCTCTGGGGGGAAAACGATTTTTAAAAAATGCAAATATACATTTACTGTTGTTTTCGTGCGGGTGATAATGAAGCGACCGCCTCTACTGATATTAATGAGCTATTATCATGCAGGCAGATAACATTGTGTTTCTCTCTGCATGAGTCCAAATGTCATGCATACCATTCATTAGCAAAACTAACATTGTCTAAACAGGATTGCTTGAACGTGATAGTCATGCTGGACTTTTCTAACACGTATTGAAGAAGTGTATTGGATATGCTTACTGTAAAAACTTAAATATGAGCATTTGATTACTGATGCACTTCAGTGCAACCGAACTAAAATGTTCTGCATTTAATTTCTCTACATGTTGAATATAATAAACATATCTTACGTTGTCTTGGTCACGTAGTCAGGCCTAAAAGAAATGTTGCTCACGTTGAAATTGAATATTTGTACACTATTATAACTAAATAAAACGCTGTAATTATGGTTATTTCCATTCGTAAATGTTCATTATTAAGAATATTATTATTTTAACGTCCATAAGATGGAGCTAAGTGTCTCTTTTCACGATATGCACCATCTACAATATTGAGCTGAGAGTTGTCAGCATGGACAACATATGATTTTATTAATAGGTTATGCATTGTTAAACCATATTAGATGAGCTATATTATTTTGTGTTGAGGTGTCTGTTACAGTGTAAGGCCTTTATACCTATGTTGTCACGAATTTAACCCATGCACGCACACAGTTTTTCTCCAGAGAAGTTTTTCACATTAGATTTAAACTAACATCACTTAATTACATTAGCTTAGCGTAATTAGTGCTATAAATAAAAGTGGACGCATGGCAACACTGAAAGCGCCCCTGAAGCGGGGCTCCTGCTGATCTGCTCTTATTGCTCCAGTTTCCAGGTTGATTGTATTTGTTAATTAGTTGCTAACAGCATGGTAATGCGTGCTTGATGGATAGCCGTGTGTGTCCCTGGCGTTCGGCCCTGTGCTATTCCTGGCTAGCAGTTTTCACAAGCTCTTTAGCTACTAGGGGAAAAAAAAGATCACTGCATAATAATTATAATTTCAATATATCATAAAGACGTCTCTTATCCGAAACCGCTGTAGTTTATGACTTTGTGCTGAACTTTCGGTGCACTTACGAGGTTGTTGATTGATTTTGCTGTTTATTTACTCGCAGTCTACAAACACAACATGCTTAATTTTGGTAGTCATGGAATGCCTTATCTCGCTCGAGTTTAACAAAGCTTATAAGTGCCATGTTTCCATCATTTCTCTCCCCCTTTTGCCCGGCCGTGTCTGTTTTTCATTTAAACTTTTACTTCTCCGACCCTAGAGACATAATTATACACATTTTTCTTTCCGAAAGTCAGAGGGACTTGCAAACTGAGCCGAGTCTAATGCGGTGAAAAAACACAATTAAATGCTTGCTTAAAACATTTGGTAAACACATAGACATGCAACTAACTGTATCGTGTGGATGTTAAGGCCTATACGTAAAAGAAACAGACAGGAAAACTTCGAAAGGTTTTAATTGTAAAGCTTTAAATATGTGACCCTGGACAACAAAACCAGTCATTTTTTTGAAACTGAGATTTATACATCATCTGAGAGCTTGTTATATAGGACAATATTTGGACGAGATACAACTATTTGAAAATCTGAGGGTGCAAAAAAATCTAAATATTGACAAATTCGCTTTTAAAGATGTCCAGATGAAGTTCTTAGCAATGCATATTTCTAATCAAAAAATAAGTTTTTGATTACGGTAGGAAATTTACAAAATATCTTAATGGAACAAGATCTTTACTTAATATGATTTTTGTCATCATTTTGATCCATACAGTGTATTTTTGGCTATTGCTACAAATATACATGTGCTATTTAAGACTGGTTTTGTGGCTCAGAGACACGTGTATTACAGAAATTGGTAACCTAAATGCATTAATTAAGAAAACAAAAATGTATACTGTTCTCGAAAAAGTTATTCAATTGCAGGTTATTAAGTGTTATCATAACCAATACCCTATATAAAGCAGTTAAGACTTTTTTTTTCGTCTTTATTATTAATATTAATATTAAGAGTATTAAAGTAAATTTGACGCTGAAAAGGTCAAAATCATCATTAAATACAACCAAAACAGTGAATAAAACGCACAAACTTCGTAGTGGGTTTTAATTTTGGTCTGCTCCTCACATAAAGCTATAATATGGCGTCCACAGATGTGAAATAACCCAACATATGATGTTTGCGTTCCTTTCCGAGGCTTGATATCTAGTCAATCACCGTTCAATGTCAAAGACAGTCTTCAAAACCTCTGCGTTTCACAGAAGAACGCACGTCATGCTGGTTTGGAGCAACTTGAGGGTGAGTAAATGATGACAGAACTTTTATTCGGGGGTGAACTATTCCTTTAAGTCTGAACCGCAGCTTTTCCATAGCACAGTCGACTGCCAGTCAAAGTGACGTCAGTCTCGTTCGAGTCGCGCTGAGGCACAGCGCTGTTGCGCGCTCCGAGACCCCCGTTAACTGGGCGCACACGCAAGTGTCACCATGATCAGCCTTATATGGGGTGGATCTTAAATCATAACTGCAAGATGAAGACGTGAACATACGGCACATCCTTCTGAGCTCAGCATCTTAGACTTCCTTCGCGATCCTGAACCCTCCGCGCTGCACAATACTACACTACGGCACGGCCAGACTGCCTACAGCTGCCAGGCGGGTAGGCGGAGGCTGGAAGGGGGAACACATCTATTTTCTGCTAATAATAATAAGCAACAAAATGAAGCGGAGAAAGATGGTGGTAGCGGCCGGCTTCTGCCTCTCGTTCTTCATGGGCACGCTGATGAATTTATTGTTCATTCCGGGATTCGAGCACCACGGCGAGCGGGTGCATCGCTACCACCACGAGAACCAGCAGCAGCCCGACGCGGACGCTCCTGCCCGGCTTCGCGTCGACGAGCTGCCACCCGTCGAAACGGCCACCGTCGGGCGACTCCCGGAGCTCCAGCGGCAAATACGCGAGCGGTTGGACGAGGTTCTGCGGTACCGTCAGAGACGGGCGCACTGGGTCGGCACCGGACCGCTGGAGCGCAGGCGGCTCATGGACCTGGAGCAACGCAGCGAGTGGGAAACGTACAAAGGAATCGGGAAAAACAATAATTACGATCAGTCGCAACCGACTCCAGCTGTAGCCATAGCAACAAAATCGCACCGGGAGTTTACGCGCGAGTCGGTGCTCGGCTGCGGCAGCATTGATAACGTTACCAATGTCCAGTATCTGGGCTCAGGATACACAAAGGCGGTGTATAAGGCGACTTTGAACGGCAGCTTCTCCGTCGCGTTAAAGTCGGTGGATTTTGGGGGCCACGATATGGAGAATTGTGTGAAGAAATACGGGTCGTCTACAGACTGTTACAAACTCGCATCCTTCAAAATCGTCAAGGAAATGACGCTGATGGAGAGACTGCAGCACCCTAATATTCTCAAGGTAATAAAATTGACTATATAATTTAAATCGCAATCGCTCATTTAAAACCACATTTTACATTACGTGCACACTTAAACGTTTTCGTCGTTATAACACTGTTTCCATTTATTTAAATCGTTACAATTATTGTTATCAGTTCTACCAAAATTTCAACTCATTTTCTTCACCAGTAATTTAATTCAAAGTAGCTGAGTTAGTGCAACAGCCTATGAACTCATTACTTTGATTATACTACTTAAAAGCCAAAGCTAGTTTTAAATTTCAGCGTACTAAACCTTTACAGTGCGTATTTACATAAGTGACATTAATAAACAACATTCGTGTAATACTATGGAATTAAGTTGAACGGCTTGTAAATGCTCACTGTTTATCACTTAGTTATTGTTGAAGCGCAATATGTGTAGCCTAACCTAAACACTTGCGTGCACATTATAATTTTATCAATTAATGGACTCATTAAAGCAATTTCTAAAGCAGTATTTAAAGATAAAAAGAGCAGTAAGTAACCCAACAGGTATTTCTAATGTAAACTCGCGTTTTTAATTACGGTGTGAATCTCATGTGTGAACATTTACGCCCGTAGCATCAAAATCAACACAAGCTCGACGTGTGTGTGTTTTAATAATTAGTTTTAGTAATCATTTAATCAACAATGACTAAAAATGGAAATTGGCTCATTGTCCGCATATTTAGTGCCCAATTTTAGGGCGCTCAGAAACGGCTCTGTTTTGCCTTGTGTGTCATTTATTTGACATGAGCGGTTGTGTAGTTGTTGAAGTCGTAATCAGCTCTTGTAAACATAAGCGAACGAGACTCTGAAATTAACAGCCCTCGTTTATCTTCTGCCTCTGTCTTCAGACAGTCCTGCAGTGCAGCCAGATTCAGAAATTAGCCAGGCTTTGTCCACAAAAAAAGTAAATAAAATTATTCTTACAGACTTATTTAAAAACTGTATTTGAATTGAATTTAATTGATGAATTTAATTTAATGCATTAATTTAACCTGTTACCTGAATTTAGTGTTTCTGTATTTGAGAAAGTCATTTTGTAGGCCTTTCTAGTTACGGGTTTAGTGCTTCTGCGGACACAGTGCAGCTAATATGAAGTGGATTTTGATTAGAAAAAGAAATATAATCTAGTTTAAATTGTAAAAAATGAGAAAATCAGTTCCAATTTCACCCATAAAAAACATGTATTTTCTGGCAATCAGTCCAACCGCTGCGAAAGTCAAACAGTTTAAAATGTTAGAATTTAGTTGTGCACATTATGCGTAATGTCCAAGATAGTTTTGTTGATTTATCTCATAAGCTTGATGTGTATTTGGCCTGCAGAGAAACACTTCCCCCACAATTTAATATGGCCACAGAAGCATGGTTTATTTAATTTCAAAAGCTGTAACCGTCGAGGTCCTGTTATTGAAGGCTTTATCAGAAGCTGTATGTAGATTGGGGCCGCCGACCTGATTTCATTCTGCATGCTCACAGCAGGGGACCAACGGTGCAAGACCCCAGTTAATGAACTCGCACAAAAGACACAGTTTATGGGCAAAAGAACATCATCATCTTTTTACCTCACTGCTTACACAAAGACATAATGCTCCAAAGTGATCACAGACAGCTGCCACAAAGTGCCATCAAGTCTTTTGTCATTTAAATTCATCATTTTTAGTATCTATAAAAATTAAGAACTTAATCATAAAACAGACTAAATTAATTCAAATAAACTCTCTATGTGATATGGAAATATTCATATTTACAACATTTATTTATGAAGCTTTTTAAATTTGTAATCTTTTTTAGAGTTTTTTTTTCTTATTTGGCGAAGAAAGAAATTCTCTTAATTTAAAGAAAGAACCAGAACAACCTTTATTCCAATTATTTTGGAATAAATAATGTTGCTATTTTTATTTATGATCTATTTATGTGCTCTCTATTTGAGATTTTAAATAAACTTTGTAAAGCTTGACATAATAACACCGGATTTAGTCGTTCATATCAGTGACATTGTTCAAATAACCAGTTGATGTTTTAAAAACTTTGTTGTTGTTACACAAACTCTGATTCTTTTTCCATTAAATTTCAGGTCTTTTACAAATATCAATATGTGTAAACGTTGACTTGAATATGGGCGTCAGCTCCGATACGTGCCTTATTCTTTAGTCAAGTGCCACGTCTCACTGAAATTTACCACTGCAAAGAGGCAGTCGACTGCGATCAGGCTCTAGTACCTAAAACTTCAATAAATCAGCAAAATTACTCCCATAATGCGTCTCTCTATAAACCAGTAATGATGGAACACATACACAGATTTTCCTCACATGTAAGGATTAATAAACAACCCGCATAGGCGGCATCTTCCTTGGTTCTTCGCCCTCGCACCTAACCAATCAGGCCCAGAAGTGTTGCTTTTCATTTGCTTTGGCAGCCGCCACATCAGACAAAAAATAAATGGCTCTTATTTTATAAGTTGCGAGGTCAGAGGTGAGAAGATATGATACGGCGGGCTGATTAGCACCAGGCCGGGTTCACCCAGAGTGCACGCAGAAAGGATCTACACAGGTCTGCCTGCCGTTGGCCTGAAAGAGGGAGGTCACACTGCAGTGCCGTCTCTACTCGGCTTTCCAGGGCAGAATCTGAAGTCTTTAACTAACATGTCTGTCAAGTAGATCCCCGTCTTCCTCTTACAAGCGAGGGCAACACCTGTTATATAAACAGTCATGATTGGTGGTGGTGGTGCTGGATCTGTGCGGACAGGGAGAGTGGGCTTATTCATGTACATGTCAGGCGGGACTTTTGCCTTGTCGGCACTGATGAACACAAGATGAATTTGAAGACACCAGAGAAAAGCCTTCTCACTTTTCTGTCAAAACTCAAAAAGAGATATTGGACAGAATGTGTGAGCTGTGCTTTTCCATACAACAAAAGTATATTTTAAGTGATTTAAAGAGATAAACTGAAAATTCTGTCATTAATTAATCACCCTCATGTTGTTCCAAACCTGTAAGACCTTTGTTCATCTTAGAACACAAATTAAGATATTTTTGATGAAATCTGAGCGCTTTCTGTCCCTGCATAGACAACAACTCAACTACCACCTTAATGTTATGAAGCTACAAGAATACTTTTTGTGCACAAAGTGGTAGTCTTGTGAACACATGGTGGAGACTGACACGATGAGAAGAAATTGTTGAATACGGTTATTTTTGTTTTCTTTGCACACAAAAAGTATTCTCGTAGCTTTATAACATTACGTTTGAACCACTGATGTCACATGGACTATTTTAACAATGTCCCTACTAGCTTTCTGGGCCTTAAACATGGTAGTTGCGTTCCTGTCTATGAGTTTGTTTGTAAGTCATAACTTCTGGAGAGAAATAGTGCAGATACTGGACAAATTTGATGCTTTCTAGTGTGCATATGTCTTTCTAAGCTTTTGCTTCAAAACTGAAGCATACTTTGGGCTTTACACTGCCAAGCACCATCGGCTGTAAGTTGTCTGAAGCTATACTCCAACGAGGAAGATTATCATTACAGTGAATATGAATTTTGACGTATTACTTTTACATATGACTTCAGATGACTAATTTTCTAGTGCTTTTTTGTCTTTTCTGGAACTTGACAGTAAAAATTACTATATATTTTTTTGCAATATTAAAAAAGAAGCAGCTCAGATATTCTGTCTAACGTTTAGTTTTCTGTTTCATGGATGTAAAAGTAATAACATAGGGTTGGAATAGCATGAAAACAAAGAAATGATGCCAAAATGTTCATTTTATGTGTGAAAAGTTCGCTTGAGTGTTTGTATAAGTGTTTGTAATTTTTTTTGCATACAAAAAGTATTCTCATAGCTTCATAACATCACGGTTGAATCACTGATGTCACATGGACTGTTTTAATAATGTCCTTACTACCTTTCTGGGCCTTGAATGCGGTAGTTATGTTGCTGTCTATGCAGGGTTTGTTTACATGTCATAACTTCTGGAGAGAAATAGCACAGACACTGGTCAAGGATGAGGCTTTCTAGTGTGCATATGTCTTTCTAAGCTTATGCGTCAAAATTGAAGCATACTTTGGGCTTTACACTGCCAAGCACCGTCGGCTGTAAGTTATCTGAAGCCATACTCCTACGAGGAAGATTAGAAGTACAGTGAATAACAGTTTTGGCGTGTTACTGTTACATATGAGTTCAGATGACTTGGAATATAGAGTCATGTGGACTAATTTTCTAGTGCTTTTTTTGGAACTTGACAGTAAAAATTATCGTTACCAAAGAGCAGCTCAGACAATCTGTCTGACATTTAGTTTTCCATTTTAATGGATGTAAAAGTAATAATATATGGTTAGAATGGTTATATGGTTAATTTTGGTTAATATATGGTTAATTTTGTATGTGAAAAGTTTGCTCGCATGTTTTTATAAGGAAAGGCATTTGAAATGGTGTGTCGATAAAGTTGTTATTTTTGTTTCCATTGCACACAAAAAGTAGATCATAGCTTCATAACATTACGATTGAACAACTGATGTCACACGGACCATTTTAACAATGTCCTTACTAGCTTTCTAGGGCTTGAACATGGTAGTTGCATTGCTGTCTATGCTGTCTATGTAGGGCTTGTTTATAAGTCATAACTTCTGGAGAGAAATTGCACAGACACTGGACAAGGATGAGACTTTCTAGTGCGCATATGTCTTTCTAAGCTTTTGTGTCAAAACTGCAGCATACTTTGGGCTTTACACTGCCAAGCACCTCTGGCTGTAAGTTATCTGAAGCCATATTCCTACGAGGAAGATTGTCAGTACAGCGAATGATGGTTTTGGCACGTTACTTTTACATATGACTTCAGATGACTTATAATATGGAGTCATGTGGACTAATTTTGTAGTGCTTTTTTTTGTCTTTTCTGTGGGTTGACAGTAAAAATGACCATCTTTCCTATTGTGATGTTAAAAACAAAAGCAGCTCAGACATTCTGTCTAACATTTAATTTTCCATTTCATGTATGTAAAAGTAATAACATAGGGCTGGGACAGCATGAAAGCAAAGAAATGATGCCAAAATTATAATTTTATGTGTGAAAAATTCTCTTGAGTGTTTGTATATGGAAAGGCATTTGAAATTGTATGTCGATGAAGTCGTTATTTTTGTTTTCATTGCTCACAAAAAGTATTCTCGTAGCATCATAACATTACGATTGAACACCCGATGTCACACGGACCATTTTAACAATGCCCTTACTAGCTTTCTAGGGCTTGAACATGGTAGTTGCATTGCTGTCTATGTAGGGTTTGTTTATAAGTCATAACTTCTGGAGAGAAATGCAGACAGTGGACAAGGATGACCTTCTAGTGTGCATGTCTTTGCGTCAAAACTGAAGCATACTTTCGGCTTTACACTGCCAAGCGGCGTCGGCTGTAAGTTATCTGAAGCCATTCTCCTATGTTAAATTATTAGCACAGTGAATAATGGTTACTTTTACATTTGAGTTCAGATGACTTGGATTATAGAGTCATATGGACTCATTTTCAAGTGTTTTTTTTGTCTTTTCTGGAGCTTGACAGTAAAAATTACCATTAGCAAAAAGCAGCTCAGACATTCTGTCTAACATTTAGTTTTCCGTTTCATGGATGTAAAAGTAATAATATAGGGTTGGAATAGCATGAAAGCGAAGAAGTGATGCCAAAATGTTAATTTTATGTGTGAAAAGTCCTCTCGAGTGTTTGTATATGGAAAGGCATTTCAAATGGTGTGTCGGGCAATCTGCAACACAGCTTGGGGGCCTGATTAGGGTGGTCTTGCACTGGGATTATGTTTACATTAGCATGTCATTCTGTTAACTCTTCAGATTCTTAGTCGTGTCCCAAAATACACACACACGCTGCAGGGTAATCAGTAACCTGCTAATGTGAGCATGTAACATGTGAATGTGAAAGCTGGGTGTCCTAAACACAGAGGCCCCCAGGGTCATTTTTAAGATGGAAGTGAGACGGAGAGTTTTAGTGCTAGACGCAATTAAACGCGGGTTAATACTTTAACCTTTTAGTTAGTTTCAGGAGAAAGCGACTGGGCTCCAGTCAGCAACAACTGTATATCTGCATTTAAAGGGATAGATCACCCAAAAAAGACATGGAGCACAGAACAGTCTAGAACTTGCTTGATTTTAACATGATTAGATGAACATCTTTATCTCATTGCGTGTTTAAGGAATTCAACTCACAGGAGTGCCAGTCAGGAGTTTCTGACATTGGGATTGCTGTGTTAAAGACTGTCCTGAGAAAGAGTTTAGAACAGGGGGATTGTGGGAGGAAATGAGTGGAAGATGGGGATGAATTTTGTTGGAAAAACTCTGGACGCTCTGTCCTCTTTGTTCCACATCGCTCTGCTCTCTGTTTATTTTAGTAAGCAGGAACAGGTTGATGAGGAAATCAACTTGTCTCTTTCCATCGTGCGATCGCATTACTAAAAAAATCCATGTGATTTTCAAAGGGCAGATTCACAGATTGAGGATTCTGAAAATAAATAAATCGTGCAAGCAGTTCGAGACGAATAAATTTCATTGCGCTTCTGTCATAGTGTTAGTTTACGGGAATTTAGATTAGAGGTGTTAGTCATTTCAACCTTGAAAGATGCCAAACTCATGGGCCTTAACAACTGCTGAGTCACGTGAAGCACACCGGGCACAGAACCAGGCACTTGAGTGAAAACTTCTGAAGCCTTTGAGCACTTTGGCAGCAAGATTTAACAATTTCACATTTCTCTTTTAGGACCTTAATAAGTCTCAAATCTGTTTAATGTTCACTGATCAATTTTAGAGGCAAGGGAAAATGACTCAGAACTTTTTCCAACAGCGTTCCTTCAGAAACTTTGATTAAAACAAGGTGGTAAAGCTCATTCCCTCAACTCACTTTTATTCACTTTCCCTCTCAGAAAGCCTCCACGCACACATTTGAATCCGATCCCAGCTATAACTCAGCACGCGGGCCGTCCGCTCAGTGTCAAGCCCCCGTTACTGAGCGGCTCTTGTTCCCGGGGACAGTCCTGTCTTCACTGACCGTACACGTTGGCTTTCACTGCCCACCACTATTTCATCTCTGGGCAAACATGGCCGTCTCTGTGGCCATTTTGATTTGTTGCCAGAATGTCCTCATTAAACGATCATGGTAGGGTTGTGAGTGAATGTGTGTTGGTGTATTAATGGCACCTAACAGAAATGCTTTGTGAAGGCCATTGAGCATCTGTACATCAGCACACGTGGCACCAGTGAGGGGAATTTTTGAAGAGCAAGAACTGATGAAGATGCTAGTTAAAGTTAGCATGAGATATAACATATCTATTTTCTGAATGCATGTTATTGATCTTAAGGGATTAGTTCACTTCCAGAATAAAAATTGCTTGTTAATTTACTCACTCCAATGTCATCCAGCATGTTCATGACTTTCTTTCTTCAGTCGCAAAGAAATTAAGGTTTTTGAGGAAAACATTCCAGGATTTTTCTCTGTATAGTGAACTTCAATGGGAGCCAACGGGTTGAAGCTCCAAATTGCAGTTTCATTTGAGCTTCAAAGGGCTCTACACGATCCCAGCCGAGGAATAAGGGTCTTTGTACCCACAAAAGTTCATCTTGCAGTAGCTCTGCGATGCGTGTCCGCGTCTTCACGCATCACGTTGGAAAAGTCACTCCTGATTAGTTCTTTACTTGTATACCTTAATCATCTGACATTGCTGTTTTACCCTTTTTTGTAAAGGGCGTTTGACTTTCTTTGCATGTTCGCTTTGTAAACACTGGGTCTGTATTTCCGCCTATGTCATGCATGAGGTCGAGCTAGTGTAAGATGAGCATTTGTGGTTAAAAAGTATATAAATTTGTATTTTTACTGATCATGTAGCTAGATATGACCCTTATCTTTGGCTGGGATCATGTAGAGCTCTTTGAAGCTGCACTGAAACTGCAATTTGGACCTTCATGTTTCTAATTCTTAACAAAATATAGTAATAGCTCATTCGTTCAGTACAATAGATTCTCTGTCGTTGTTATGCTGGACATTTAGTCCACATAAACTCTGCATCTTTCTAACAATTTGACAGCAATCGCACATTCAGATCTGCCTCCATCCATTTAACAGTTGATAGACAGAAGCACATTCTCACTCCAAATTTGTTTTATTTTTCGATGATCCATTTTGCTCAGATGTGTGTGACAATACAGAAGGTGAAAAAGTCACTACTGCTGTTTAATCACGACTTCAACACTTTAACACATCTTATCATTTGATCTTAACTTTATTTTAAAATATTCCTTCTTGTACAACTTTTTATGCTCTTGAGTATAAGACATGTTCATGACTTTCTTTCTTCAGTCGCAAAGAAATTAAGTTTTTGAGGAAAAGATTCCAGGATTTTTCTCCATATAGTGAACTTCAATGGGAGCCAACGGGCTGAAGGTCCAAATTGCAGTTTCATTTGAGCTTCAAAGGGCTCTACACGATCCCAGCTGAGGAATAAGGGTCTTTGTAACCACAAAAGTTCATCTTGCAGTAGCTCTGCGATGCGTGTCCGCGTCTTCACACATCACGTTGGAAAAGTCACTCCTTATTAGTTCTTCACTTGTGTACTTTAGATCAAAATGGTAGGGTAGAGCGAAAAATCTTTTTCTCCTCCAACTTCAAAATCGTCCGACATTGCTGTTTTACCTTTTTTTTTTGTAAAGGGCGTTTGACTTCCTTTGTGTGTTTGCTTTGTAAACACTGGGTCGATACTTCCGCCTATATTACGCCTGAGGTCGAGCTAGTGCAAGATGAGCATTTGTGGTTAAAAAGTATATAAATTTGTATTTTTACTAAAAAATGACTGATCATTTAGCTAGATATGACCATTATTCTTTGGCTGGGATCACGTAGAGCTCTTTGAAGCTGCACTGAAACTGCAATTTGGACCTTCAACCCATTCGTCCCCATTAAAGTCCGCTATATGGAGAAAAAACCTGGAATGTTTTCTCAAAATACTTAATTTCTTTTAGACTGAAAAAAGAAAGTCATGAACTTCTTGGATTACACAAGGGTGAGTAAATTATCAGGATATAATTTATCTTTTAATGTGAACATATAAAATTCAACATACAAAATTCGTTCAGTGGCACAATAGATTCTCTGTCGTTGTTATGCTGGACATTTAGTCCACATAAACTCTGCGTCTTTCTCACAATTTGACAGCAATCGCACATTCAGATCTGCCTCCATCCATTCAACAGTTGATAGACAGAAGCGCATTCTCAAAAATGTCACTACTTCTGTTTAATCACAACTTCAACTCTTTAACACATCTTATCATTTGATCTTAACTTTATTTGAAAATATTCCTTCTTGTACAACTTTTTATGCTCTTGAGTATAAGACAAAAAAGGCTGTACTAAGAATATACAGATATACTTGTTTTAGAAATGCACTTTTTAATGACTTTTTATGCATTTTATAAGTTTAAGTTTCTAAATTATATTTTTGTGCATTTAATTTTTTTTCTGTATTGTGCGGGATTTGTTTTTGTTGTGCATTTAATTTTAGAAAAAAAATGATTAGAATAATTACAGATTATTATTAGAGTAGAGAAAACTATTTATAAAAAAAATAGATTGAATGTCGTAAAATAATACACACATGTAAACATAAGTAATTAGTGATATTAATTTCTCATTTAAACAGCCTACAGTTTATAAATTTACCACAATAATGTTTTATTTTGATTATTAATAAATATGTGTGTTTTTTTTTTTAAATTAGTATCTTTTATCATATTGCCACTGCTGTTTTTTGGTAACACTTTACAATAATGTTTATTAGCTAACATGAACTAAGAATAAACAATACTTATACAGCAATCTTAGTTAACGCTAATTTCAAGATTTACTAATGCATTATTAAAAATAAAAGTTGTGTTTGTTAACATTAGTTAATGCACTGTGAACTGAACAATGAACAACTGCATTTTTATTAACTAATATTAACAAAGATTAATAAATCGTGTAATACCATAAATGTATTGTTCATTGTCCGTTCATGTTAGTTAATACATTAACTCAAGTTAACAAATAACACCTTGTTGTAAAGTGTTACTGTTTATTTATAGAAGCAGGAGCCGTATTGCATTAGTGATTTCATTCTTTACCACTTAACTCACGGTAACACTCAAACTATTGTAGCTGGTTTAATAGCCGTGTCTCAGTATGAGATGGCCACTCAATTGCCTGCATAAAAAAGTACTGTGATGGCACACGGTAAAGTCATAGTATCATAGATTCTAATATACTAAATGGTTACAATATTGATATACCACAGTACTTTAAACAAAAAGTGCGCAACAAGTCTGTGAAGGACAGCTCTTTGAATCAGACTAGGACACAGTCTGTTGGCCACTCTCCTTCACTCCTCCCTTAATGATCCTGCTTGCTCAGTCTTTCCTAAAAAAATTGAGCTTCCAAGAGATCAAACTGACTGCAAAACAAACAAAGAAATACTAACTTCACCCGTCTCTTTTATATTGCTTACATGCACAGAAATGAACCAGATCTGGAATTCAGTCAGCGCTCAGAGAGCAAACTCTGCGCTTAGTACGTGCAACTGGATGAAAACTATCAGGTCAAAAACTAGCTGAAATGAGACAAATATTTCTGCTGCTCTTGGTGACATTAGCATCTGGTACAGAGCAGCTCTGGACAGATACAAAGTCTTCGTTGTAAATGAACCGGACGGGCAGGTTGACCTTTGAGCTTGCGTCAGTCAAAACGGCACCGTGTGGTTAGACAGACAACAGCGTTCCTCCATGTGCCGATCTGTTTTATTCCCAGCAAGCAGCCGTGGAGTCTGCAGCACAGCCCGACACACAAACACACACACAGTCGCTCGCATTTTAGATGAATCGTGCTGATAATAGTCATTAGAGTGCATTTAATCTCAGATAGGGGCTTTGCTTTCTCGGAAAGACTTGCTCTGCAAGCCTGTCTGCACACAGATCTTAGATCAGATTGATCCGGTTCCTGCTTCATATCACAGGCTAAACTTGTTCGAGATACTCCCGCAGGGACAGTTATAAAGATCCAGAGCTGTGGTCCTAAAACGGACATTGACTGAAAACGCCAAATGAGATTTTATCTCGGGAGCTGTCAGAAATCATGTTGCTGATTTATACGTTGTACACTATGGGCCAAAACTGATTGTGTATTTGAGTGTACAGCAGCTTCTGCTGATCATCAGTTAAATCTACTGCCAGAACCGAATGATTAAAGAGTCAGCAATGCCAGCTTCCAATAATATTTTCCAGTGTTTTTTGCCATCAATATACATCTATAGCATTCCTGAGACTGAGATGCCCACATTAATCAGATTCAGAATCAGAAAGAGCTTTGTTGCCAGGTATGCTTACACATACAAGGAATTTGTTTTGGTGACAGAAGCTTCCACGGCATAAAAAGAAAGGGACAAGACAAGTATAAGAATATGATTAGTAAAAAACAAAATACACAGTATACAAAATATACAATAGATGGTATTTGTGTATACAGTTATGTCATGTACAAATCAGTGTTGGAAACTTTTTAGCAACTTTCAGACTACACTAGCAACGTTTTCTTCAAAAAAGCACCTAGCTACAAATTTAGCTGTTTTTAACATTTATTTGGCAATTTTTAGCAACTGTGACTCACGTTTTCCCTCTAAATTACACAAAAAGGGGAAATCAAAGGTGTCTAGCAGTACACACATCACATGAATTAAGCTGCTAGTTGCAATTGTTTAATGATAATTGTTCATTTATGATTATGACACATTGTTATTAGTTTGTACCTGCACTTGTTGATCAGTTAAAAATATGTAGAAAAATGGAGAAGGTACTGGTCATTTTCCTCCAGGATGATTTACAAGTTAATAAGAAAAAAAAAAAAAACATAAAATGTAATTGTTCAAAAATGTGTAAATATTCAATAATTCAATGTTGTATTTAAATATATATATATATATGATATTATCTATATTGTAATATTATTTATTTATTTATTTATTTATTTATTTATTTATTTATTTTTTACTAACAAATCTAACTGAACATTTCATATTCATACTCATATTTATGCTGAGATTTGAATGATCTGATTGTGTGTTCTATGCAGTTTTGCACTGTGACATTACAATGACATTTAGCAACTTTTAGCAACAAATTGTCTGGCCTTTAGTGACTTTCCCTAAAAATTAGTTGCTGACACAGTTACAAATGCAAGGGAATAAATGTATAAATAGTTGTGTGTATTACACATCAATTAAGCAAAACAAACACTGCAAAAAAAACAAACAAAAACAAAAATGTTTTTTTTTTTTCCTGAGCATTTTATTCCCAGAAAACAATATTCTTAAATAAATGTATCTGGTATTAAAAGTTTGATTTTAGGATTCAGAGGTTTTGAGTTTTATTTATTTATTCATTTATTTTTAAATACTCCATTGGCAAAATTCTGTTTTTTGATTTAATACAAATGATTATTATTATTATTATTATTATCAAAAATAATAATAGCTCTTGCAGTTTGTTTAAATCATTCCTTAATACATTTATCATTACAGCTGATTTTTTTTTAAAACCAAAAACCCAGAAAAAATAGTAATATTGTGAAATATTGTTTCAATGTAAAATAACTGTTTTCTATGTGAATATATTTTAAAATTTAAATTATTCCTGTGATGCTTAATATTTTATTGGAATCTGTGATTGTTTTTTTTTTTTTAAATAACAGCATACAAATCTTTTTAACAATATAAACTGCCATTTTAAATTTTGTGGTCAGTATTTTTTTTTTTCTTTTTTGAGAAATAAATGCTTTTATTTACCAAGGATGTGTTAAATTATTAAAATGTGATAGCAAAGATTTTATTGTTGGAAAATATTTCTATTTTAAATAAATGCTGTTCTTTTTAACCTTTTATTCATCAGAGAATTCGTAAAAAATAATCACAGGTTTAAAAAATGAAGCAAAACTGTTTCCAACTTTGATAATAAAACTAATAAATCAGCATATTAGAATGATTTCTGAAGGATCATTTGACACTGAAGAATGGAGTAATTGCTGATGAAAATTCAGCTTTGCTTCGCAGGAATAAATTATATTTTAAAATACATTACAATAGAAAACCATTATTCTTAACTGTAATAATATTTCACGATATGTATGTTTTATTCTATTTTATTATTATTATTATTATATAACAAAATGAAAATGATTTTTGCAGTGTGTGTAAATCATTCATAAACACATTTATAAATTTCCATATTGAACTGAATGCAGCGCTTGACGCATGAAGGTTTTTAGAAACAACCGAAATTCCTGCTGTTGATGTTTCTGGAATAAGGCCCAGTGTACATGGACTTCACTGGGCAACATAACATCAAGTGTGTCGTCACCGGACAATTTTAGCACTGCCAGTGCGTATCAGTTGGAGGTGTTATGCATTGTTAGCCAGTGTGAATGATGTGACTAAATTAAGGAGTAGATGTTTGCGTGTGCCGACACAGATTTTCAAGGTTACGGTTACGACACGTATGAACGTGGAAACTTGTTAACTCACACAACAGAAGCACCCATTTGGCTGTGCAATACCATAATGGGCCGTTTTCTCCATCCGACCTCCCGACTTTACTGGCCGGCGTTTCTCCTTTGATGCTGGTGATGGCCTAGCCGGTCACACAGCCATAGGTTGTTTTCTTTTTAGATGAAATTTCATGCTGTTTAATTTTAACTAGCTTCTTTGGCTTGAATTAGCTTAGGAAAATGTTTCTGTAAGCAAAGAGCCAAATTCTGCGCCGCTAAGAGCCCGTCATGGCAGGCCGAAGGAAACAGCCTGATAGCGGCGGCCGTAACATATAGACCTCCCCCACAAAACAAACAAGCACATGCCAGCGCAACGTTTCCTGATTACAAGCTGCAGTACGTCTGTCTGTCTGCTCCCATAACGCCTGATACAATCCCGTTTGTTATAACGTTTTCAGTCCACGTATTTCAACTCACACTAATGCTTTAGCCAGCTTGGCTTCTCCAGTCGTATTTGGGTTCAAAACAGTGAAATTCAACACGATGCTGTTATCTGACGGATGCTCTCGTGTCTGCGCTCTCTCTCCTGCAGCTGTACGGCTACTGCTACCAGGATAACAACGATATAAAGGACGCGGTGACGGCCATCACGGAGCTGGGCAGCCCTCTGGAGATGATCCAGCTGCTGCAGACGCCCTGGGAGGAGAGATTCAGAGTGAGTCACTGCTCATATCACACATTCCATCTAGTGACTGTCTGGAGGAACACGGGGGCTTCAATTAGTCTTATCAACATGAACAACTGCGAACAAATTGACTCAGTGATTTTTCTAACATTACTGTAATAAAGAATTAAAGATTATTCACGATATTGTAAAATACGATCTACAGTGGGGCCCAAAAGTCTGAAACCATATTAAAAATCGGATTCTTTTTTAAACTTAGAAATAAATAGAAAGTTTTAGAATTTTGATAAAAAGGTTAATTTGATGCATAATCTGATTGAGTGAGTGAGAGAGTTATTTATTTATTTATTTATTTATTTATTTAAACCTAGAAATAAACAGAACATTTCAGAAATGTTAAATAATAAAAGTAATAAAACACATTGATGTAAATTTTCCAATTCAGCATTTTTTTTCTTTGTTCAATTTATTAAATCAATTAAAGCTCATTAAGAATTTGAGATTATTTATGACATTGTAAAATATTATATACAGTGTGGCTCAAAAGTCAAAAACCATTACAAAAATCTGATTGATTGATTTAAACTCAGAAATAAGTAGAAGGTTTTAGAAGTTTTAATTTAGAATTTTAACAGTTTGGGGGGAAAAAACTACTTTTTTTATTCAACTTAAAATAATTAAAGGTTATTGTGAATTTCAGATTATTTATGATATTGTAAAATGTTATATACAATGTGGTCCAAAAGTCTGAAACCATACTGAAAATCTGATTGATTGATTTAAATAAGCAGAAAGTTTTAGAAATTTTAATTTAGAATTTTAGTAAAAAAAAAAGTAAAATATTGTATACAATTGAGCCAAAAGTCTGAAACCTATAATGAACATCTTATTTATTTATTTATTCATTCATTCATTTCTAGAAATTTCTAAAAAAAAAAATAAAGATTTTGAAAAATACCACAGTTAATTTTCCATTTTAGCATTTTTTCTTCGTTCAACTTATTAAACAAATGAAAGGTTATTGAGAATTTCATTCCATAGCTGAAACCTGATTAATTGATTGATTAATTGATAGATTGATTGATTGATTGACTGATTGTTTTAAACTCAGAAATAAGTAGAACGTTTCAGAAACTTTAATTTAGAATTTAATTTAGAAGTTTCCAAAAAAAAAAAAAAAAATCTACTTTTTTAATTCAACTTAATAAAGTAATTAAAGTTTTTTGGTGAATTTGAGATTATTATTAACATTGTAAAATATGATATACAATGTGGCTTAAAAGTCTGAAACGATATTGAAAATCAGATTGATTAATTTATTGATTGATTGATTCAAACTCAGAAATAATAACTTAAAACTAGAAGTTTTAATTTAGAATTTTAGAAGTTTGAAAAAAATCACATTTTTTTATTCAACTTAATAAAATAATGAACTTTGTGAATTTGATATTATTTATAACATTGTAAAATTGTTTGTTGATTTAAACTCAGAAATATGTTCATTCGTTAATTCATTAAAAAAAATTGAATGTTTTAAATTTTGAAAAAAAAAAGATTTTTCACATGGCTCATTATGTTGATAATATAATTTGTGGGGAGGGGGAAAACTAACACTTGGGCTGCACTTATTATATATTATTTGAGAAAGATGAATAGATTGGGAGAGGCCTGAAGATACCGCTCATTTACCCTGAGTAAACAAACAGGGGAACCAAATTACATCCATTTCATAAAATTACTACCATATCATAACGCACTATATAAACATTTTTAATGACTTCAACCCAGTCGGCCAACCGCTAACTATGTTTTCTGTGAAGCCATGGGACGGCGGTCCATGCTTTTGCCTCGTACCTAGTCACGGTTCTCATGTGGGTAATAAATGTGACATATCCTAATCCCACGCCTCCTCTCTCTGCCCCTAATAATTCCTTCAACAGTGTTTCTCCATAATGAAGCACAAAAAAAATCACTTCATGCTGGTAGAGCAAACTCGCAGCTTGTCTGGAGAGCTGGCTATGTGGGATGTCCCACACTCTGGTCTCTCTGAGCTTCCTGTTAGATTTTTGCCTGATCGCTATCGCCGTGGCAACCTCCCATAATGATTTGCTGTGACTTCCTGTGGCCAGAGCGCATCCTGTGCCGAGGATGAAATTGAATGAAAACAGACAACTTTCTTTGAAAACAGACAGCTGTTGACACGTTAACACGATACGTTGACCTAACGTTAATGTAATATGTTACAATTCATAGTCATTTAGAATAATATGTTTATAGAATTAATATGTTCACATTACGAGATTACAAGATAACACAGATGATAGCTAAAAACGTCACTAAAAGTGTGTTTTACTGGCCTGTCACACACTTACACACCCAAACGCTGATTCACAAATACAGGCCAACACACTGGCTGCACAAAAGCAAAGGCGCTCGGTAAACATTCATGGTTTAATAGGGAACGCAGCACACTCGTCTACATGTCAACACAGCGTTATACAGTTCAGCAGAACAATTCATCACTCTGCTTTAGTTTCAGCATTTCCAATTCTAGTCTGTGGCAGTCTTTCCATTTCCATAACTCACAGCTACCATAGTATTTGGCTGAATATATTTATTAGGCTCATATTTCAGAGTGATATTTCAGTCATATTGAACGGATTTCCAGTCTAGAACAATGAAACCCTTTTAATGAGAATAAGACAAGTGTCTTTTTGTCCTTGCTGTTGATTTTGTCATGGTTTTATTTCCTGGCCTTCTTTTCCCTTGTCTTTTTATTTTTAGATATTTGATGCATACCTTTATATAATTTATACTACTGTGAGAAAGTAGCCTAATAGTGTTTTTTTTTTTTTGTGAGTGTGTGTGTATGAATTGTTCCATCAGGTTTAGTTCTGATTTATTTCAGTCAGTCCTTTGACAGAGTGTGTGCTGTTTTCTGACACTACACAAGAAGTTTAGCACTGCACTGCACACAGTTTGTTTATGGATTATTTAGAATTTGTTTAAATAGTGTATTCAATTTCCATACTTTTTTACACTGGAGCAGGGGCGTTTCTTCT
>JAHKKF010516560.1:0-11495 GCA_019740295.1 Labeo calbasu | reverse complement strand
TATGAACCAAAGAACAACTTTTTTATTATTTCTGTGGTTTGTTTGTTCATTTATTTAAGCTTTAAATAAATCCTTGAATAATTTGCATGTGAAACGACATAAGTAGATGCATATTAACATTCTTGTAATATTTATTGTAGTAACCCCTGACAGATCACACCGCTGAAAATAGCTAAAATATAGCTAAAAATAGAAACCATGCTATCTTTTATTTATGTCATGTAGTTGTGTGTGAATGTACACAGAACACTCATTGTATATGCTCTCTAAATCTACAGAAATATAGAAGTTCCAAGTAAATAAAACCAAGACTTGCTTCATTTTAAATCCAGCTTGATATTTATACAATCTGAAACACCTAGCTGAGCCTGCGATATTTGTTTGCTGACCTGAATGTCATATGGATACAGTAAGATTCTGCTAGAGCTCTAAAAATACACATTTAAGAGACTCTAATGCTAAAGAAAACAGTGCGCGACGGTCCGCGCAAGAAACAACAGGCAAACAAACAAAGACTGCTGTTTAAGAGTTTCAAAAATAGCCGACTAGGCAAATCAAAAGCCACATCTCTGAATCCGAGAAACAAACCAAACATCTCGAACGCACAGCTCTCCCTTTGTCTACAGCAATTTGTGGAAACTGGTACATCTCGCTATACGACGGAAGCCAGTGACCTGATTAGGGCTGGATGAAAACAGTTTCTAATTAGCGGTGAACAGCGTCACCCCCTCGGAGAGTTGAGCTGAAATAAAGTGTCAACAACAGCAGGAAACTTTCAAAGAAAAACTCCAATATAGCATACGCGCTAGGGGAATTAGCCCGTAGCCGAGCTCGAAACTATTATACGACCATGCGAAATACAATTTAGCAGGGAGGAGCTCAAACAAAGAGCGGATGGGCAAATACATCAAAAGAAACTGGTTATTTCTGAGCTATTTACTCAGTGCCGAGGCTCTCCGGAGATGCCACGACGCACGCCGTTCAGACCACCAGTAAACCCAAAGCCAAAAACGACGTCTAATCATGCCAACTCATGTTTGATCCGGCCGAGGTGGTGTGATGCCTCAAAAACATGTCAGAAATGTAATAGCTTCGCAAGATGCGAAAATGAACTTTTCCGAGGCGTTAGCGACCGATTTGTTTATTTGTATTAAGTAGGTTAATGATATCCCCGGAAAGTAATTTCCACCAATTTTCTGCTGCGGACACGCAGCAAACGAACCCGAACGAAGCCTTTTTTTCCCCCACACAATAGGGCCGGTTTGATCCAGCTTTGTTTGGACGTGGATCACCATCAAAAGCGTCAATTCGCATTGATTTCTCATCTCAGCGGAAGCCATTACAGGGAATAAAAACGACAGATATGACAGAGCGAGTTTCAGCCCTCTTTAGAGAGGTCGACCTTAGTCAGGGGGGAGGGTTTGAATCAAGGCCATCATCTCTCAAATACATGTAAATGTAGCAGGATAGGACTGGGAGACGCATAATGCCGCACATCAATAGCTGCGTAGGGAACAAAAGAAGTCTACTTATTTTGCTGCCTTCAAGTCATTTGTCATAAGATTAAAGGAATAGTTCACATAAATATGAAAATTGTGTCATTCACTCACCCTTGTGTTGTTCTTTTTTCAGCTGAAGGCAGAGGGAAATGTTTTTTTGTGCAGTATTTGCACTTGGTTGTTCATAGTAACATGTTTGCCAAGGTCCAAAGTGTTCCTGAGACTTGTGATAGCTTTGTGTGAGAGAAACAGCTAGTTTTTAGCAATTTTGAGGTACTATGTTTTCAGAAAGACCTTAAACAGATTTGGAACGGCATGAGGGTGAGTAAATGATGATAGATTTCAGATTTTCAGAATTTTATGCTGAGATGAAAGGAGAGGTTCACTTCCAGAACAGAAATTCCCCATCATGCAAGATGTTCATGTCTGCCGCAAAGAAATTATGTTTTTTGAGGAAAACATTTCAGGATTTTCCTTCATATAGTGGACTTAAATAAGGATCAGCGGGTTGAAGGTCCAAATTGCAATTTCAGTGCAGCTTCAAAGGGCTCTATACGATCCCAGCCAAGAAATAAGGGTCTTATCTAGCGAAATGTCATTTTGTTAAAAAAAAAAAAGTACTATTTAACCACAAATTCTCGCTTTGCACTAGTTCTGCGATGCACTTCTACAACTTTGCGCATTATGTAATCATGTCGGAAAGTTCACGTGTGGTTAGTTCTTCATCTGTGTACTTTTAAACATTTTCTCCTCCAACTTTTTTGTAAAGGACGTTCGTCTTTCTTTGCACGTTCGCTTTCTAAAAACACTGGGTCGGTATTTCTGCTTCCGTCACGTGTGACCTTTCCAAAGTGATTACGCAATAGGTGAAGTCAAGACGAGCGTTTGTGGTTAAAAAGTAAATTAATTTTTATCTTTTTTTTTATAAAATGGCTAGATAAGACCCTTAATCCTCAGATGGGATCATATAGAGCCCTTTGAAGCTACACTGAAACTCAAATTTGGACCTTCGAACAGTTAAATATCCTGGAATGTTTTCGTCAAAAAACTTAATTTCTTTGCGACTGAAGAAAGAAAGACATGGACATCTTGGATGAAATGGCGGTGAATTATGAGGAAATCACACGAAGTCACACAGTCCATGACGGACAGATCATAATGGCTGGTTTATGCAGTAATATAATACACTGGGCAGAACATCAAAACACAAGGGTTGCCAGGTTTTCACAACAAAACCCGCCCAATTGCTACTCAAAACTAGCTCAATTGCATTTTGAGGGGGTCCCCTGTTATAAAAAGGCATTCCGGAGGATAAATTACACTTTTTTCGTCAAGGTTCCCCTGCTAAATTCGTATTTTAGGGGCTAAATATGACATTATTGGGGTCGCTTCAACCTGCAGATATCAAAAACAACCTGCGGCAACAGTGTTAAAGTACGGGAAAAACGCGAACTTGGCAACACTCACCTATCATTCATCTACCTCAAATATGGCTTTTCATCTAAAATATGTAAGTAGTAGCAACTTTACATGGCTGCTCAATCTAAAAAACATGCACACTATTCAAGTGTCTGTGCAGAGAGTGGCAGCTAAACAGTAGCGCGCTCACTGCACTTAAAATACTCCGTCATTTTTTGCTTATACCGAAAAGAGTAATACATCTTTTAATCTGTAAAGACTCTACGTTTACTTGTGTGCACTCAGAATAACAACGAAACATTGCGCTTTTGTAAAATAATGAAAGCAAACAGGATGGTCTTTCTGCCGTCTCACTCTCTGTGTACTTAATCACAAAACTTCGAAACTCCATGTATATTTGCCTTACGGACATGAAAAATGTCTACTCTTAAATGAACCAATTCAAATAGAAAACAAAAATTCGCAGATTATGTAATCTGTATGAAACGTTCATAAAGGGCGAATCAGTACTGCGGAGATGATGAGTCAGTGTCGCCGACTTCATCTCTTGAGGTGAAAACAAAGAAAGCACTAGTTTATGAATAAATTATTAAAACATTAGTGCAGTCTCCTTGCTGTTTTTCCCTTACACATTCATAATTATATCTGCTGGTGCACTGTGGTTTTTGCATGCGCTTGAGCGCTTATTAGGCTATGTACGCAACTAAAGACTCATTATTAATTATGATTTATATGGTTTATTAATAAAAAATGTGACTAATAGTCGACAAATGCTTAAAATGAATGACTACTAGTCGTCAGAACTTTAGTCAGAGGCAGCTCTACAATTTACCCTCATGTTGTTGTTTTTTCAGTGAAATGCAAAAGAGATTTTTTGGCGCATAATTTGTGATTCCTTACATTATCTGTTCACACTGACCATGTTTGCTAAAGTCCAAATCATCGTAAGTTGTTGCTGAGACTTGCTAGGTGTTGTTTGGCTAGACTAGCGCAATGAATTCCCTCATTAGCATCTGCAAATATGTTTAAATTTCCATTCTACTGAGAGAGAAACTTTAGTTTATTCATCAGAACATCTGGATGTTCAGGCTGTTGATAAGGGTAAAGGTTTTTAGCCTTAAATAATGTGTTAATGTGATTTAGCAAAGCAGCTTAGCATGGATTTGAGTCTTTTCTATTTTCATGATGCCAGAGTTGTGTGTGCGCGTGTGTGTTCGTAAGTCCAGAGGGCAGCTGTGAGTGGCATGAATTTAATCCAATTTCTTCATCTCCAGTGCTGTGGAGCCAGCCATAATTCACCCCAAAACGGTCTCTTCCTGTCATGGGAGTTCATGCTAATGAGAAATTAGGACAGGTTGGATGTGTAAAAATGTGTTAATTCCGTCATTGTTTAAATATTTGATCGATTGCCATTCGTATTCCCATGCTCTAGAATTTGCGCCGTCCTCAGTCCCACTTCAGGGTCAAGGGGGGCCATATATCCTCTTCTAAATGGGATAGCCAGAATTAGCGATAAAGCATTAGCATAGGCCACCATGGAAACTTCTTAGCTGCTTTGTGAAAATGACGCTATTTCCAGACTCTCTCCAACTAGGAGCATGTTTGTATAAGTCCTGGTCACATTTCCAGAACAGTATGAGGAGTTTGATTCAAAATCACTGGCTAGAAATGAAAAGGTGCCTTGGCTAGAATGTATCTAGGTCATATTCAAAATTTGAATTAGTTTTATACATGAATATAAAATTATTTGTGGTAATTTTATAATGAAAGCACAGAACAGTATAATGCAATAAAATGTCTTAAACGGCTCAAGTCTTTTGGGACTATTTTCTTCATAAAAGTCGACGTCTTACACTTAACATAAGGTGAAAAAAGAGACAAGGTAAGAGTTCTGTTTCATATTTTTGGCTCCCCTACGGGTTTGAAGAAGTGGGCTAGAGGAGAGCCGCTCAGCATTACGTCAGCTGGAAACAATAAACCGAACGGAGTCATCCATCATGAGCGTTTGATTCCGCTGACAGCACGTCAAATCCCATTGATCTCCAGGAGAACCTTCAGGATCGCTGACGGGACTCTGGCGGCGCTCTGATGTGACACAAATTCAGGTTTACCTCTTTCTGGCAAACTTTTTATGACATGACCTAAAAAATTATGTAAAAGCTTTGTAAAAACGTATGATGATAATATTGGAAATCATTTTTTTCTCTTTAGTGTTAACCAGTTCATCTCCCTTATTTAGTATTGTCAGTGCATAATGAGGTAAAATGAACACATGACAAACATTTACAGTTGAGGTCAAAAGTTTACATTCACCTTGCAGAATCTGCAAAATGTTAACTGTTGTACCAAAATAAGAGGGGTCATATAAAATGCATGTTATTTTTTATTTAGTACTGGCCTGAATAAGAAGTTATAAAAATTACCTCATTCAAAAGTTTACATACACTTGATTTTTAATAGTGTGTTAAAATCCGTCAGGTCCCACAAATTCTTTGGTTTTTCAGCATTTTTGTTCATTTGACCCCTTCCCAACAATGACTGTGTGATTTTGAGATCCATTTTTTCACACTGAGGACAACTGAGGGATTCATATGCAACAATTACAGAAGGTTCAAATGCTCACTGGTGCTTCAGAAAGCAACACAATGCATTAAGAGCTGGGGGGGGGATGAAAACTTTTTGAATTTTAAGGTCAAGGTAAATTTTACTTATTTTGTCTTCTGGGAAATATGTAAGTATCTTCTGTAGCTTTTGAAGGGCAGTACTAATTAAAAATATATATATATATATGATATTTAGGCAAAATAAGAAAAATGTACTCATCTTCATTCTGTTCAAAGGTTTACACCCCCAGCTTTTAATTCATCGTTTTTCCTTCTGGAGCTTTTGAACCTTCTGTAATAGTTACTTATGAGTCCTCAGTTGTCCTCAGTGTAAAAAGATGGATCTCAAAATCATATAGTCATTGTTGGGAAGGGTTCAAATACACAAAAATGCTGAAAAACCAAAGAACCTGTGGGAGTTAAAAGGATGTTTCTGAAGAACAGTGTGCAGTTCTGGTAAAATAACATTTTGCAGATCCTGCAAGGTGTGTGTAAACTTTTGACTTCAACTGAAGGTTTTTATGATGCTTTACAGTGTTTTTGGGTCCTTTTTGAAAGCAATAGATTTTAGGCCTTCCAAGATGTAAATGAGTTTGATTCTTCATCAGAACAAATTTGGATAAATGTAGCATTACATCACTTGCTCACCAACGAATCCTCTGCAGCAAATGGGTGCCATCAGAATGAGAGTCCAAAACATCACAATAATCCACAAGTTCAATTTTAATTTTTGAATTAACTATTCCTTTGACGATTCAGTGCTATTTATTGTAACTGCATTGAAGAGTGCAACCAGCGCAATCTTCAAAATTTCTCCTTTTTTGTTTCACAAAAGAAATGCTCATACAGGTTTGGAAAGACATGATGGTGAGTAAATGATGATGATGAATTTTCACTTTTGGGTAAAATAAATAAACAAAAGTACCTTTTGTTACAATAATGATCTGGGAGCACCATGGTTCTTTTTTTTTTTTATAAAATGTGATTTCCCCCACATGCAGTGCTTTATGTTACAGAATTTTTTTTTTTTTTTTTTACACTTGATGAGATTTTCAAAATGTCATTTTAAAATAGAAGGGTAGAAGTGCAGATTGAAAGAACAAAGGTTGAGTTGCTTTTTCTCCCCTGCACATTTGAGTACAGTGCATACACCATCATAATGCAAAAATAAACCAGGCTATTAAGCTAAAACTCTCCAGGGTTTTGAAGTTTTTTATTACGGCCTAAAAGTACCCCCCTGTATGTGGCAGAATTCAAAGAACAGCCTTTCTTTTCCATCTTGGAAATTATAGTTATTGAAAAGATAGGTCAAGGGAAAAATTTGAATGTGTGAGTCAGTGTAATGACTATGGACTCTGCACATCAAGTTACATATGCTTTTACAGTTCGGTTCCAGCACGAGTTGTTGAAGTTTTCGTATACTACTCGAAGCAGAGTGTGCTGTAAAAAAAAAAAAAGTCCATCTATTAAGACTGTTGTGTGAATAGATTCACAGTAAATGAATCCTACCCTGAGTTGCACAGGTTTCTGTATGAATGATGTGGAATCGCAGTGATCTAATTGAGATATAATCACCTAAAGAGTCCCAGACATTTTTATATTTGCTCTGGAGTCATTAACGCTCGAGATTTGTAACACCTGCTTAGGAAAAGTGCTGTGTCAAGCAAAGAAGATTAAAGCCAAGGGTTCCTTATTTCTCTGCGAGAAAATGTCTGCGCACACACACGCATGCTCGCAAACACACACCCTTGAGGCCCTGCCCATTATCTGTCCGACGTGTAAAATGTTCCTCAGAGCGATCGATGAAGATCAGGTCCAAGGAATTGATAACCTTATAAAGCCCGTAATTACTTTCCTTCCTCAGCAACGAGCAATAAAGTTTTTATTATAGATCTCTCCACTCACTCCGCGAGTCTTAGACAGTGAGGGATGTTAGAAATTAAAACTCACAGACTGTGATTGTTTCACCGGCTGAGGATGCGCAGATACTGTGCTGAAAGTTCACTGAATTTCAAGGGCAACCTGAGCTTCCATGTTGTTCCTGTCAATGTGGAGGTCTGGGAAGAAACTTACGGCCTTTCATTAGCAGTAAAACAGTAAGTCAAGGTCAGTTTCACTGGTTTCTCATTTATAGTATGTTCTTTGAAGGTAATCTCGACCAACGATTTGGTAATTTTGTGATCTTTTCCTGTTCAAGTAGGAGCTGTGTTTGAATGTCTGGAAATGGCTGCTCAAGAGAGTTCCAAAGGGGACGAGGAAAGAATGGGTTTGAAAAAGGTCACTGCATAAAAAGATTTAGACTAGATCTAGATTAAACTAATTACAAGATCACCAGGAAGAAAAATTGCAAGAGAACTTGCTACACTCTTTAAAAATAAAGGTTCTTTCGTGGCATCAATGGTTCTGTGAAGAACCTTGAATATTCATGGAAACTTTCAAATGCAGAAAAGCTTCTTTATAATCAAAAAAGGTTCTTTAGATTTTTAAAATGTTCTTTAAAATGTTTCTTTTAGAAACTGTTCACTGGAAGGTTCTAAAATGGTTAATCTATGGAAGGGGTCACCGAACTTGGTGTCCTGCAGAGTTTACCTCCAACTTTCCTCAACACACCTGCCTGGAAGTTTCAAGTATACCTAGTAAGACGTTGATTAGCTGGTTCAGGTGTGTTTGATTAGCGTTGGAGCTAAACTCTAAAGGGACACCGGCCCTCCAGGGTCTGGTGACCCCTGATCTATGGCATCACTGCAAAAACACCCTTTTTAAAACCTTTATTTTCAAGAGTGTAAGAGGTAAAAGGAAAACCATTTCAGAGACTGTTTTTACATTTTAATTAAAGATTACAAAAGAATCCCTTGGAATAATGTGCAATACGAAACTGTTCAAAACCAGACCAAGCGCATGTATTAAGAAAGTAAATAAGTTCAGTTTTTGGATTTCATATTGACTTAATGTTCATTATCTTGGAGTTAAGTAAGAAAGACCTCATGCTTTCAGACTTTAATCGTCCACTAAATTCTGTGCAGCTTTCATTCTCTCGATTTCTCTCTTTGTGTTCTTGCTCTAGATGGGAACATTGCTGAATCAATGCTAAATCCCACTGACAAATGTATATTGATAAAACATAATGAAATAACAGAGTGCAAACCCTGAGAAAGCCAGTTAACTGATTTGATGTCAGTTGTCGGTCAGGCGTGGTTGTAGTCAGCGTGTAATTGCCACTGGAGTGAATGAATGTCGGAGTGTGGGAGCTGTTTTTGGATTGTCCTTTGTGGAGGTTATTAGACTTTGGGCAAAACAGCTGGTGTCCTTCATTCTGGATTCTTAGTAAATACAGCAAGACCTGTCAATCAATTTGGAGATCAATCAATCTCAGAGAAATTAGATTATGTAGAGGACAAATGGAGACTTTCGGTGACTTCAGTCTGCTCAAATTTGTTTTGAGGCCCCAGTAGCTGTAAAAAAAAAAAAAAAAGCTGTAGAGATGAACACTAGAAGAGACCAGAAAAGATCTTAACAATCTAAACCATGCTTTATCTAGGAGCCAGAACAACATAGGAGACTTTGAATCTTTTGACTTGGACTAGTGAGCAAAAACACATAATAATCACCTAAATCAGGAGTGTCCAAACTGCAGGGAGGGCCACTGGCCTGCAGAGTTTAGCTCCAACTTGCCACAACCCACCTGCCTTGAAGTTTCTAATATGCCTAGTAAGACCTTGATTAGCTGGTTCAGGTGTGTCTAATTGGGTTTGGAGCTAAACTCTGTGGGACAGTTGCCCTCCAGGAGCAGGATTGGACACCCCTGACCTAGTTCAGGCCGCAGGCCTGCAGAGTTCAGCTCCAACTCTAATCAAACACACCTGAACAAGGTAATCAGTGTCTTCAGGATTACTAAGGCTGGCCGCACACTAGATGATTTTCGACCAATTTTAAAACCATAGGAGATCACAGACATGAGGACAGTTTCAACTGATTTTTAGCCTTATAATCCTTTGAACATGCACACTAGACGATTCGACCAGACCACGAGACCACACACTTCCCTGATAGCACACATACATCACAGAGACGTCTATTTGACGTCTGCATTTACATCTGCAAGATGTATGTTTTAGAGTGTTTGCTCATCTGCAATACGTGTATACAACGTTTCCTATCAGATGTCAAATAGACATCTAACAGATGTCTTTAAGAAGTTTATGATTTAGAATGAATGTAAAACTGATATCTTACAGATGTCTATCATATGTTTGTACACAGCAGATGCTTTCCAGATCAAGTGATCTTTAACAGACATCTTGCAGACGTATATGTGCTATCTGGGTTGTTGACTGTAGGAATGATTTCACAGTGACACATGATCTCATGGAGACTCGTAATATTAAACGTGACTAGAGAAGAAAAACAAATGGAAGACAATCAACGTTGTCAGCTCGCTCTCCCGTTGCGCATTCTGTTTCACAGTGAAAAACAAAGTATAAAAAAGAAAATGGGTGATGTGTTGTGCTTTTGTGGCATATTTATGGCTGCCAAGTTTCAGCTATAGAAACACGCAACATCTGGTAAGTGACACTTGCTCACTCTCATTGGCTATCGCGGGCATCAAACATGTTTGATATTTATGATTTGAGTTTGGGGACACTCTGTCTCGATTAGGAGCAGTTAAATAATCATAATGGCACCACACAACAAAGTATTTTTGGACAAAAAATTGTTTGCGACAAGCCTCAAATCGGGCCACGCCCCCTGATTGTTTGGGGGTGCAAATGGGGCCGCCGTGGCCTAATGGTTAGTTGGGCTCGTAACCGAAAGGTTTCAGGTTTGAGTCCAGGTCCGGCAGGGATTGAAGGTGAGGGGAGTGAATAACCAGCACTCTCTCCGCCCTCAATACCATGACTGTGAGTCCCTTGAGCAAGGCGCCGAACCCCCAACTGCTTCCCGGGCGCCGCAGCAATAGCATTATGGCTGCCCACTGCTCCGGGTGTGTGTTCACGGTGTGTGCGTATTTGTTCACTACTCACTATTGTGTGTGTGCACTTGGATGGGTTAAATGCAGAGCACAAATTCTGAGTATGGGTCACCATACTTGGCCTCACATTACGTACTAAAAAAATACAAATTGGGCTTAAATCGGTCTTAAAATTTTCTAGTGTGTCCAAACACATCTGCCTGGAAGTTTCTGGTTCAGGTGTATAAATGCACAATTGGCTATCGCGGGTATCGACATGTTTGATATTTTTACGATTTGAGTTTGGGGATGCTCCGTCTTGATCGGGAGCAGATAAATAATTGTAATGACAATACACAACAGAGGATTTTTTTCTGGACCCAAAAATTGTTTGCAACAAGCCTCGAATCGGACCATCCTGATGTGACCACACACTAGGACTATGTTCCACTCCACTTTTAGACACATACTCGTGATCTTCCCTAAGCACTTCCCTTCGAGGGAATCCCCGCTGTAATTTTGAAGTGCATTCCACTTCGTTTATATGGACCGACCCTCGACCTCTCTGATTTTTTTTTCATATGCAAACCTCCATAGATCACAATCCAACACGATTATGATGTCACCGAAGTTCGTGTTTAATTTATCCCCACCCCAAACAACTCTATAATACATAGGACAACCTGCTTCAGCACACCTGGCCTGTGACTTTTCAAGTGATCCTGAAGACTTCAATTAGCTGTTCAGGTCTGATTAGGGTTGGAGCAAAACTCTGCAGAAAAGTGGGTCCCCAGGAACAGGGTTGAAGACCTATGCTACAATATATAAATTATTTTTTCAAACATTTGTAACAGTCCAAGCATACTGTACTTATATGCATATACTGTAGAATGCTGCACCAAACTAATTCATAGGAGGAAAAATGTAAACAATAAATCAACTCCATAGTGGATTCTAAGTGATCAAGGGCTTAGAACGTTCCAATTCAACCCATTGCAAGGGTTCCGCCAGTAGTGGGCACTCATG
>JAHKKF010516557.1:0-15560 GCA_019740295.1 Labeo calbasu | reverse complement strand
AAATCATTGACATTAACATCTTTAACTTGCACTAAAACATGATTTATACCATCTAAGTAGTAATTTAATAGAATCTCATGTCTTCTTTAATTTTTTTTATATATTGTTTATTGACTTGGTGCCATGATGGACATTGAAATGTTATTTATTTTTCATTTTAAACAGTATAGATGATTACTTAATGGTAATGCAACATTTGTGAACACAACTGTGTATGTCAGACTATAAATCCCCAAAAACTATGCATGGGGGCTTTCTTTGGTGTTGCCACCCCTCCTAGACCCCATGCCACCCCTTTGCCACCCTAAACATTATTTTCTAGATCCGCCCCTGCTCCTGACACATAGTATACGTCCATCAAATACTTTTACTTCAAACTCGCTAAATTCCAGCCTCAGCCCAATAAGAAGTACCAGTACTTACATAGAAAGAAATGCTAATTTTAAAGAAAAACGTCAGATGGATTTAGAGGCATTTGCATCTGAACTCTTCATATATATATAATTATATATATAATTTAAAATAAATTAAAACAATCAATAAAATATACTATAAAAATACAATTTATAAAATAATTGATGAACATGCTTAAAGAATGTTGAGTAGACAAATTGCTTTTCAGACTTGGATTTATATACTATTTTATTTAATATATTTATATCATATTCCATTTCACTTAAAGAGCTGTATTCTATTTTGTTACTTAAATTCATAATAATAAATAAAGTGTAATTATCAGACTGAAACAGAATATCACAACTTCCTGTGTCATGTTGACTTTGTTAGGCAGCGGATTTTGTTTAATGACATGCTAATCTATTTAAATTGTCCACATGCAGGGTACAATACTAAAATTTCATTCAGCCGAGTAGCACAAAGAGCTGTTCTCCAGCCACTGCCATCAGCTCAACGCTGAACATGCAAGAAGTATTGTGCTTTATTAGACCGGACCCCTCGTGGTGCTCAGAAATGTCTGTGGCATAAGCTGTGTCCTTTTTCTCCCCCCATTCATAAGAAATAATACCCAGCTATTTGGATACTTGTAGGCAGTGTTGAGAGCTGTGCTGGTCACCATGGAGATGCTCTAAAGCCGAACCTCTGCAGTTCTAAGGGAGCAATTACCTGATGACATCAAAGCCCTTCAGCGGCACAATAGAAGCATGCAGGACAGACAGGCTTCAAACAAATTAGTCTGAAGATTCTCCTCATTTGCATTAAATTTCCACTCAATGTCCACAGAGCAGAGAGCAACAGCAGGATGCAAATCAAATGTTAAGAGTAAACAATGTTTGATGTACTGGGAAGTACATTTACGCTTGTGGAGAATGAAAGAAATTAGTAACGTTATTGAAGCATTCTGGGAAGGCAGACCATTCTTGTTAACACTTAAAAGTTCTTTGCAAGGGTACAATGAGTACCAGCAGTTCCTTACAGTGACACAGCGACGGCAAGATCTTTCTGGCTCCACTTAATTCAGCTGGGGTGGGGGAAAATATGCAATTAAGCAGTTAATACCTAGCATAGCATGTTAAACCATTTTTTTGACAATTGAAATGTGTAGGGTTCTGGCAGGAAGGGAATAGCGCTACTCATTTCATCAGTGATCACTTTCTGAAATTTGTCACTTTGTGTAATGCAACCCATTCTTATGCATTTTTCATCACAGCAATAACCCCTAAAATGCCAACATGATAGAAAAAGAGCGAACAGTATGGATGCTGTCTTGTGCTTACTGCATATCCAAGGAAATAAATCAGCTGTAAACATATTTTATTTGTGGTAAAGGACAAAAATATAATTTTTATACAAAATAATGCATAATACATTTTCATTTCATTTCGGAAATTTGTGAGAAATTTTGCTGCTGCATATGAATAACTATTTTTGTATTTTACTTTATATACCTAGCACCTAATTATATATATATATATATACACACACACACACACACACACACACACAGTAGTCAACATTTGAAGTGGATAAAAACCTTTCATTAAATTTGTCCTACAACCAAACAGCATACTTGTTCTTGTCTTAGGACCACTTTGATGAACTTTTTTGGATCCACTTCAAATATTGACTACTGTATATATATATTCTACTGCATGTAAGCTACTACGAAAGTTTGTGGTCAGCAGATTTTTCTTCTTGAAAGAAATTAATATTTTTATTCATTAAGGATGCATTAAATTATTCAAAAGAGACAGTAAAGAGACATATATATATAAAATATATTAAATATTTATTAATTTTATTAAATATTTCTGTTCATAGTTCATTTGAACTTTCTATTAATCAAAATAATGGAAAAAAATGATCGTTTCTACAAAAATATTACTTGTTATGTTAAGCTACATTAAAATATAACAGGGAAATGGTTTTCAACAATGATAATAAATGTTTCTTAAAATGATAAAAACATTTCTTTTCTGAAGAATCATGTGACACTGAAGACTGGAGCAATGACTGCTGAAAATTACATTACATTCTAAAATATTCAAATAGTTATTTTAAATTTTAATAATATTTCATAATATTATAATTTATTCCCATCATATGAGCTTGATAAGCATAAGAAATCATGTTGTGGTAGTATCTTGTGTGCAGTATCTGGTGTGTGCAAACCAAAAGTGGAGTGAATATGCGCATCACATTATGGTGTGCACGCCAAAAGTGAATTTAATTATTTAATTATTGGAGGACGAGAATTATACAAATTGGGCGACGCATTTGCCGCTAACACACAAAAATTGCCTCAATTGTGTCTTCCGCGCAAGTTGAAAATTTTCACTTGAGGGGAAAATTTGCATGATGTGTTGTTGCGAAAGCCAATCAGCGAAGATCTTATCGACACGTCTGGTTTGATATGTCCAGAAATGTTTTTTTTAAAAATTGTTTTTATGTTTTTATTCGCACGAGTGACTCGAAAAAAATCCCATAAGTAATCTAGAGCGAGTAATGGTATGTGCACACCAAATGCAAAGCAAATATTCTCATTGCATTATCGCTCTAGATTACTTGCAGGAAGTTTTTCTGTCACTTACGTGAATGAAATCATCACGTAATGCTCTCCTCCATTTTCTGATACAACCAGATGTGTCAAACTGGATGTGTCAGTAAGCTCTTCGGTGATTGGCATGTGCGATAATGAGAGTTTAAATGTTGTAGTTTGCGCAGAAGGTGCATATTTTTGCGTCGCCCAGCACAAGTTTGTGTCTATTCTCCTCATTGCATTGACTTTGCATGTGAACATCTTGCACAAATAATAATTTTTTTTTTTTGGTGTGCAGACACCATAACGCGAAGCAAATATTCACTTTGCTTTTAGTGTGTATGCACACTTACTTGTTCTGTTTTTCACATCACTCGTGAAAATTAAAACAAAATGATGCTCTCCTCAATTTTCTGATACAACCTGACATGTCAAACCGGATATGTCAATAAGCTCTTTGTTGACTTGCTTAAGTGACAACGCGTCATGCGAATTTATCAACTTGCACGGAAGAAGTGATTGAGGTGAATATCGCGCATTCACAGCTATTGTGTTGGTCAATTCGCATCATTCACGTCACCCCACACGAATTAGCGACTATTCGCGTCTTTGCATTGACTTTATGCGTAAAAAGTTAAGTGCACACACACCTACTTGCTCTGTTTTTCGCATCACTTGCGCGAATTAAATCATAATAATAACCATTTTCTGGTACAACCTTTAGTATCAAACTGGACATGTCAATACGCTCTTTGCTGACTGGCTTATGTGACAATGCATCACGCAAATTTTTCAACTAGCGCAGAAGACGTGATTGAGGCGAACTCGCAACAAAAGCGTCACCCAGTTCACATCATTCGCATCGCCTGGTGAGAATTCACGTCTTTGCATTGACTTTGCAAGAAATCTACTCGCATGAATAATTACATTCAATAAAATTGCACACACCAATAAACCATAATAATGCTCTCCTCCATTTTTTGATACAACCTGTGTCAAACCGGACATGTCAATAAGTTCTTTGCTGACTGCCTTACGTGACAGCATGTCATGTGAATTTCCCGCTTAAATTGAGATTTTCGCGTCGCCCAATTCATGTCATTCTCATCACCCGGTGCAAATTTGCATCTGTTCGCGTCTTTGCATTTACTTTGCATGACGCGAGCAAATAATTAAATAATTAAAATTTTGGCTTTTGGTGCGCGTACACCATTAGTGGTTAAGTCTGAATTACTGGAACACAGGATGTGAGTTCAGTTCTGAACAGGGATCAGCCGGTCACTGAGATCACAGTCTTCAACACAATTGTGTCCTTGGGCTACTTAACATCACGTTGCTCTAGTGGGACCTGTCCTGTCAATTAGTGTACAAAAAGTCACTCTGAATCCAAATGACCTGTGTAATAAACTATGAATTACTTCAAAGTACATCATTGTTTATTACTCCACAGCGTTAATGTGTTGTTCATCTTGTATAAGGTGAAAACCGCATTCAGGGTAATCTTGTGTATAAGTCACATTTCCAGTGGGTAATGTTCTGTACGGTGGCTCTATATATCGTGTTGTCCTCATTAAGGGAGACCCGAAACATGTGCAGAAGTCATTTATAAAACATGAAAGGGTGAGAGATTCTATTGATCTTTCAGTCAAACTCATTGCTTTTAATATGACACTTTACAAGTCTGACTTTAAAGGGATCGTTCACCCAAAAATGAAAATCATTTACTCACCCTCATGTCATTCCACACCTGTCTAGCTTTCTTTCTTCTATTCAAGAGTGGCTCTGCAGCCATTTCATTTTCCAAATATTGATAGACAAAAAAAATCTAATCATTTTTATTCAATCAGCCACTACGTTCGGCATAATTCAATTACTGACACATCTGCTAATGGGTTTCTCAAACTCAGTGAGAATTCTGTGGTCTTAGATTTGATCACTTAAAGGAATAGTACAACTAAAAATGAAAATTTGCTGAAAATGTACTCTCAGGCCATCCAAGATGTAGAATAGACATTTAGCACTCACTTGCTCACTAGTAAATCCTCTGCCGTAAACGGGTGCCGTCAGAAGGAGAGTCCAAACAGCTGATAAAAACAACACAAGTAATCCATACAACTCCAGTCTATCAATTAACATCTTGTGAAGAGAAAAGCTGCACATTCGATTTGATTCACAGAATTTTAATTGATGGAGTCGTGTGGATTACTTATGGATTACTGTGATTTTTTTATCAGCTGTTTGGACTCTCATTCTGACGGCACCCATTCACTACCCATACATTGGAGAGAAAGTGATGTTAAATTTCTTCAAACTGTTCTGATGAAAAAACAACTCATCTACATATTTTGTGGCCTGAGCATGAGTAATTTCTAAGCAATTTTTTTGGTTCGCCTATTCCTTTAAAGTTTTAATGCCATGGGTGTAGCTGTAATAGCCTCTGCACACATGCACACACACACACACACACACACACATACTTGTTACTAAGAGCAAGATCACACGGCTCCCACGTTCATCTCCTACTGTGACCTCCTCGAGTCAGTCAGTAAAGCAACAACACCTTAATCCTCCTGTATCCGTCTCTCCATTTATACAAAGAGTGATAATTAACTGCTTCACAATGCAAATTCCTCTCCTATAATCCTGTTGTTGTTAGTGGATTTTTTGTTCTGCATGCAATAGATAACATATCTCCTAGTCAAGCATTAAGAGCCAATGCTGTTAGCTATTGTGCATAAAGTTTCAAGCTGGGAAAAAAAGTTTGATGCAAATTTTAGAAGGCAAAAATGGGCAAATATCCTGTGATGTTTCCTGCACATTTAAATGCTTGTATAATGTGGCATAAAATGTCACAGATTAATATGTCACATTTCTTTTCTACATGTCTTTGATCTGTAAAAGCCTTTGCATTATTAACCTGGAAGCTGTAATTGCTATATATACAGAGGATTAGCATGATTACGGGCAACACAGAGACATCAGACTAACAGAATGCATAAACAGAAACAAGACTGAACAAGTTTGTGCTCAGATAAAAACAAATTATTAATGAGAATCTGGCTTCATAGCTGATTATGTCTGCTGTATTCATGGCATGCCACAGATTGTAATATTTACCATTGAAGGTCAAGGTCTAGCTTTAACACTTCTGATTATATAAATCTTATTAAAGCTATTCTAAGTAAAATTAAAATAAAATGTATTAATTTGATCTTATTAATCATGTTTTTACCCAAATACACTTTAATAAACCTATAATTATGTATGTTATGATATATCATAGTTTAACTAAAATAAAATATATATTTTTTTAAATCTTAAACTTATTTTATTTCAGATACAGTTGCCAAGGTTTTAAACATTTCTCATTTTACAAGGAAACATTTCTCATTATTAGTTAAATATTTTAAGATTCAACTTTGACTAAACTAAGTTTCTATGTAACCGAATTTTAAACATTTTGAGCAGGAAAAAAAAAAAAATAGATGACTAACTTTTAAGACTAGTCCAAACCTTTTATGCAACGGGCCTCTGATTATATAAATCTTATTAAAGCTATTCTAAGTAAAATGTTTGAAATAAAATGTATTACTTCCATCTTATTAATCATGTTTTTACCCAAATACCCTTTAATAAACCTTTTTAGATTATGATATATATACATATATATACACACACACACACACACACACAGACACACACAATAATTTATTATGCCTAACTAAAACTAAAAGAAAACATAAAATAGCTTTTGGTACATGAAATGCAAATAAAGTTTAACTGAAATAAAACATATATTTTTAAAACCTTAAACTTATTTTATTTCAGACTGAATTGCTAAGGAAACTCTCATTTCTCTCATTTCTCATTTTCATTCATTTGAAACATTCTTCATTTTACAAGGAAACATTTCTCATTTTTCATTTGTACTAAAATAACTAAAACACTAGAATATCAATTTATAAAAATCTACATCGTTTATACACATTTAAAAATTATTTATTTATTTTTTTATTATAATTTTATGATTATAATCTCAATGATACTAAAATAAACCTGGTCCAGATGGGTTAGGAAACTGCGAACATCTGTCATTAACTCATGCGTGTTCATACATGTAATGAATAATATTTGATAATATTTTGATTTGGCCAGGGGCAAATATGTTTTTGTTTATTTATTTTAATCTACATTTAGATTCTTTTATTTCATTAGATGTCTTTATACCATGTGGTTCAATTCATTGTTTAAATAAGCATTATCTTTGTAAAGCTGCATTGGAACAATGTGTATTTTGAAGCACAATCCAAATAAATTGAATTGCACTGAGTTGAAAATCTCTGAGGTCCAGTAACCTCCCAACCTGATTCAATTTTAAGGACTTTAAACGGTTTTATCGCACAGCTGGAAGACTGACCTTAAACTGATTTCAAATAGATGATGTTTGTCTCCTATTATGGTGAGGCTATTTATATTATTTTAGATTGATTTACTATGTGGGAAGCACTAGAGGAGGCCATTAAAGAGCAGACCTTATCCCTTCGGCTCTTATCAGGAAACTCCATTTTGAGAGTATCGCAGAAAACACAAGCACTTCTTCACAGGACTTGACTGATTTTAAGAGACAGCGCACTTACCCCAGGAGAGCTCTCGCACGTACCCACCCACAGCATGTGTGTGCAGCCAGAACTACTACAACGGAGGAAAAGAACAGATTTAATGCTGAGGAGTGTCATTTTTATTATTAGTAGTATCCCAATTTAATATGCAGAGGCTACAGCACATCATTTTTTACAATTGAGTTAAAGATCATAAGAACCTGAAAAGGATATAGGTCATATTAATGCTATAAGAACGTGTTTTAGCTTCATATATGTATAGTTCAAATGGAAACCCTCAATTTGGTGGCTTATTGTAATATTTGGTCTCATTACACTTCACTAATAACATTTTCTGTTTGAAGCCATCAAATTTCACCCCCAGTCAATCCCATGATCATTACAGGATTCTCTGGGATTCGCATTCATTTATTCCCTTCGCTTCTCTGTTCCGAGTCACTGGGCCTTGTTCCCTTGTTCTTTGTAGTCTATCCTTTTAAGAGGTACGAAACCCTCCTGCGAGTTGCTTTGCCGGGAGCTCAAAAAGTAGAAGCCTTAAAGGTGGCAGACAGTAAGGAACTCTGGGTAAAGAGACACGCCGCTGTATCTCAAGGAGGGCAGGGGACAGACAGAGACTGACAGCGAGAGGAAATGAAGAGCCCAACCCATATGAGAACCGAGAAAGGAGATCCTTTATGTCAATGCAAATCTTCCACTGATATTTCTCTCTGCTTGAAGAATAAACCTGATTCTAAACTGGTGAAAACATCCAAGGGCTGAAACTTTACTTAGTAGAAAGTGCAAATGCATGCAGTCGTTTTTCATCCAAGCCATTTTGACACTGCAATACTAATGTAAGAGAGAAAATGTGATTTCTCGGTTCTTTCTTCACTCTCATAAAGGAATGCTTAAGGCCTTGTGTTCAGTCTTTCTTTTCTTTTTTTAATTCTTTGACCAATGCATCACAAAACCATTTCATTTAATGTGTCACATATTATTGCATTTCGTATTATTATTAAGATTTACTCATTTATTACAAACTAAATACGAAAGCAACAATCAAGTGTAATTACAGGCAGGCTGTTAACCGAAAGAATTAAATGTTGATCATTAAAATTATGCAGTACTTATGTAATTAAACTTCAACATGAAGACTAAAGTAAAGCATGACCACATTTAATTTTAAAGAAGTAAAAAGCGGTGGGAGGACATTGTGGGGGCCAGAAAGAAAAAGAATGAACATACTTCACTCAGAGCTGAAAGAGCCCAACGTAGATCACTTTTGAAACCTGTCAAAACTGAAAGGGAAAAGAGTGAACTGGGCTTCAGAAAGAGCAAAAAAAAAAAAAAAAATACTCAGAGCACTCAGAGGCTTTGAAAAAACGCACAATGAAAGGCTTCACAGTCTGTAGTTTAATGAAATAACATCCTTCAGCGCCAAGAACACTTTGCTACCTTTGAGGTATTTTTGAGCTGTAATTACTTCTTTAATAGTTCAGACAATCATTTGAATAAGTCTGTCCTTATAGGCACCAAATAAATACTGGCATTTTAATATGTACTATTTAATATGTATAAGACGGTTGGCTGCTTGCTCAAAAATGTTATAATTCACCTCTTTTGCTTTAAAAAGGAAGTGTTTCTGAAAGCACATTATGTTTGGTCACGTACAAGGAAACAGACCTGTCCAAATCCATTTTAATCTTTGTGAATTAAGTCCTCATTTCCTGTTCGTCTGATCTTGCTTTCTGAAATGAGGTGAATCCGGTGTTCTCCCAGGCAAAACACTGTTTCAGGATCTGGGGCTTGTGTAAAATACCTTTGCAATCATATCCGCTTGTTTTGTTTTCCCTCTCTGCTTTGTAATGTGTGCACTTGAGGCATCCAGAATTTCCTGTTGAGAACGTAGAGACAATAAAACAATACTGTGATAAAAAAAATCTGCATGCACATACAACAGTAAATTAATTATATTACTGGTATTTTTATCTTGCATGAAATACATACAAATTAATAAATTACATTTTATTATATTATATTAGTATACTCTAGGATACAGAAAACTATTCACGGTACACACTTACTGTATAACGATCTTGGATGCAGTGTTTTATCTAATTAGTGATTCATAAAGCAATACAGCTCTAGCTCCTCCAGGATATTTTGAACAACATTTGTGTTGCAGCATTCGAGAGCACAGTCTCTCATTCTTTCAGTATCAGCCAAAACACTGTAATTTCTACAGACACACACACAAAAGAAACAAACAAGGAAAGAAACATTCAGAAAAAATGACAGGCAAGGTCAAAATATCACATTTTGTCTCTTTATAGGAATCTTCTTAATCTGAATTTGAAAATGAACCAAAAGAAGTGGGGCGCTATTTAAGTTTGCTGGTCAATAGATGCAGCTGGCCTCAAGATCACAATTATAGATGTTCACTGAACTAAATACTCAATTAGCTAAGTTCCAAAACTGTGAGGATGTGCTAGACTTGTGAAAAAAAGTGTGAAAAAGTCTGCTTATGTTACGATATGCAGTTTTAGGCAGCATGCAGGAGACGCGGAGTAAACGTGGGGGGTGATCGACGGTGGCGGAGGAGCCAGAGGCAAAGACGGAAAGCCGATGTGCCAGGGTGACAAGGAGGATCCGGAGGGCCGAGGTGGATCAGAACGAGTTGGAGTGACAGAGGACCAAGGTGGAGCTAGAGGGATGGAGGAGCCTGACAGAGCCGGAAGGACAGAGGGACGAGGCGAAGCCGGAGGAGTGGAGTCCCAAGGCATAGAATGGACGACGACAGGCCAAGGCAGAGCTGGAGGGACGAGGGAGCCCATTGTAGCCAGTGCAGAGGAGGGAGCTAGGAGCCATGGTGGAGCCGCTGGGTCCACGGGCCGAGGCGGAGTCCTGGCCTCTGAGGCTGGAGGCGGAGACAAGGAATCCTTCAGCCGGAACGCCGATGGATATTGGCAGACCAGCGGCGAACAGTGACAACACGTGACACAACAGGTCCATAGTTCTGACATATTGCCCCCCTCCCGGAAGGCGTGTCCTCGCGCCGTAAACAACAACAGAGGGAGGCATAGATGGAAACTTTGGAGGAGGCTCAGGAGGAGGATGGACATCCAGGAGGAGGACGAAGAACAGAGTCCAGGGTGGAGATGACAGACGGAGGGAGGTGCCAGGGAGACGACAGGAGAGACCAGGGTGGACCAGATGGAGGGAGGAGCCAGGGAGAAGACAGGATGGACTAGGGTGGACCAGACGGGAACAGGAGGGACTTGGAGGAACCAGGTGGGGCCCAAAGCCACAGCCATGATAACGAGCCATGGTGAAGCCGACAGAGGGAGGTGCCATGGAGGAGGAAGGGCTGACATCTCCAGGGGGCCGACCGATGGTGGCAGAGCAGGTGGCGGAGGAGACCGAGGTGGAGACGGACAGCCAATGATCCAGGGTAACGAGGAGGATCCAGAGGGCCGAGGTGGAACACATGGCTCCGGCGACTAATGCGGAGCTGTGGATCCAGGAGGCCGTGGTGAAGCAGAAGTGACAGAGGGATGAGGCGGAGCCAGAAGTGTGGAGTCCCAAAGGCGTAGGATGGACGATGACAGCCCAACGCGGAGCCAAAGGGACGAAGGAGCCCGGTGGAGCCAGTGAACCGCTGGGCCACGGGGGAGAGGAGGGAGCTAGGAGCCATGGTGGAGCTGCTGGGTCGATGGGCTGAGGCGGAGTCCTGGACTCTGAGGCTGGAGGTGGAGACAAGGGATCCTCCAGCCATAACACCAATGGATACTGGCAGAGCAGCGGTGAACCCACCGCACAGATGGAGGACTGAGGGTGAGCAGAGGGGCTGCCAGATGACAGCGGATGAGGAGACAGGAGTGGGAGAGCACACTTATTCCACAAGTAGACCCGACAAAGGAAGGATTAATCAAACTAAACGAGGACAGGAACTAGACCAAAAACAGAAAAACAGAAACTAAAACAGTGATAACACATGACACAACAGGTCCATAGTTAGTTGTAAGTAACAGATTACTTGTACTGAATGTGCATTAGTGTAAAAAAAATAAATGAATCTGTGCTTTTATAAAAAGCCACTTACATACAAATTTTAATAGAAATGACAAAGTATATTTTGGTCTACCAATGCTTTTCAGTAAATTTAGCAGTACACTTCAACCATAGAAGAAATAATGAAATGACATACAAAGATGTACTCAAAGGCATAATGAAAATAAAAAATAATAAAAAAAAAAAAAAATAATGAAAACACACTCAAAAACACACCTTGTCGCTCAAAACCCATAAGACAATTGTTCATCTTCAGAACAAATGAATATATTTTTGATGAAATCCGAGCTTACTCACCCTGCATAGACAGCAATGCAACTGACAAGTTTAAGGCCCAGAAAAATAGTAAGGACATCGTTAAGATAGTCCATATGACATCAGTGGTTCAACTGTAATTTTATGAAGCTATACTTTTTGTGCACAAAGAAAGCAAAAAATTCAACAATTTAGCCTCTTTCCTGTTGGTCTTTGAAGCGTGTTCATGAGTACCACAATGCATGTGTGTGGTTCTGCTGACGCAGGAGTCAGTGTTCTGATGTAGAACATCCATCTCTCTTAGTTCATCGTCTGTATATTCTGGTTCAAATAAGTCATCCTCTCCATCGAAATCTTCAGACAAGTTTTTAAAGACTGTATTATGTACAACATGCATCTTCTTCTGCTTGTAAACAAGGTGCAGCGCATCCAGGTTCTGTGTCAGAAATTGTTAAATAAAGTAATATTTTTTATTTATTTGTGCCCAAAAAGTATTTTGTAGCTTCATAACATTACTGTTGAACCACTGATGTCAAACGGACTTTTTATTGATGTCCTTACTACCTTTCTGAGCCTTGAATGTGTCAGTTGCGTTGCTGTCTAGACAGGGTTAGCAAGCTCAAAATATCCTAATTTAAGATGAACGAAGGTCTTATGGGTTTAAAAACGACATGAGGGTGAGTAATTAATGACAGAATTTTCATTTTTGGGTGAACTATCTCTTTAAGTCCTACTCCAGTGGATCAAAAACACTGAACTAATTAAAGTTCAGCTACAATTTTTATAAATTTAAACTATAACACTTTCTTTTCAGAAGTAGTTCAGTTGATTTAAGGGTTCACTTTCATATACTCGACATCCCGTTCCTGCCGTGACCTTCAAGATTGTTAAAGTTTAGAAATTCGCCCAAAATATAGACCTAACGAGATCATGTCTAACATTGCCTGATGTTTGCATCATACCCGGCTACTGTCACTATATAACCATGAATAAAGTGATTCTTTGATCCTGAAAAGCAACTAAGTATGCTCGCTTCGCCGGAAGGTCAGAATTTGTCAATTCATTCAGACCATATCCTCTCTTGAAAATTGAAGCATGATTCAAGTCTCTTCTTGTTTAAATTAACAAAGCCCGTATAATCCTAGATGTAGTGATTCATTCTCAGCGCTGAGGGATTAAATCAATGAACATCGATTCACTGATTCGTCTGTGATGAAAACTTGCTCAACAGCCAACAAGTGCACAGCGACAGCACTACTAGAAATCATTTTCTGGCATAAACCTGACAAACAGGGTTTTGTTAACGCACAGTACATTATGTCAAGGTCCTCCGAACAACATCTTCCATAATGTAGTAGTGCGATCGATCAGGACCATGTGACCTGGATTAAATACAGGCGAGGCGGCAAGCGTTTGCAACGACTGACAAAACACCCAGGCTGCTAGATGATCAGACCATGCAGAGGGAGAAGAACGAGATTGCATGAAGCAGTAATCAATAAGCTGTCTACGCTGAAAAAATTAATTCAAAGCTTTTAATATCCCAACTGACGGAGCATTACAGAGTCCTAAATCTTCAAAAAGAGGGGCTGAAACTCTCTAACCTTGGTTAGTGCGGCTCCATCTTTTGAAATATAAGATGGAAGTCCACACAAAATATATTTGGCAGGCCACTCCTATTAATAATTGATTTGTGTAACCAAGGGCCAAATATTGCTCATGTAGCGGGATAAAGACTTGCTGCGTTGCTGTCACGCCGTGACGTCCCAACAGAAAATTAGTTGTGGTAAGAAGACACTGACAAAATGCACCAGGAAGAGAGCAGACCTTGAATGTGAAATTGCTGCCTCCAATCAGCTGAACGCAAAAGCAAGAGCAATCACATGAGTCCAAGACGAGTTTAATATTGCATTCCCGCTTATTTGTGAACTCTGTGTTTGTGTGGGTTTTAAATATGTGAGTACGTCAGTTATGCTCATGCATGCCTTATTCAGTTTTAATGTTGCCTTGAGTCATATCAAATTCATTTCCATAATCACAATTCCACTGAGATGGTTCACCAGTGTAATTTCCAGATTTCCTCATACAATATTACCAAAGGGGAATTCTCAATGGACAGAGTGCCTTTGTTCATGACTTTTACACTTCAGTTTCATTCACACTATTGCTTCGTAGTTTGTCAGAAGGCATCAGCCAGGAGTCATGAAACATAAACATCTTTGAAATATGTCAGCACGCTTCCTCAGGAGCTCGACGGAGGCATTTGTTTTTCACTCAGAGAGCTATTTGTCTCGTAGCTGGCCTTCATGTTCTTTTTTGCTTACGTTGTGTCATGTAAGAGCTATGGTAGTCCTGGCAGACAATTTTCTGGCTTGCTACCACATCAAAAGAAAGGAAACTGAACCTCAGCACTTAAAACCAACCTTTAAAAGTACAGCTTGTTGCACACAAGCAGCTTTAAATGGGACATTTAGCATATTCAGCCTTAAGTGAATGTGACACCACAGGACATTTTATATTTTAGATTATACACACATCGCTGGAAATAGCTGAGAAATGCAGTGGTATAAGTTGACAAACCCAAGGTTGAGGGTAGCTAGACATAAAAAGTTTTTGTTATTTGGTTCTGCCACTCAGATCTCAAAATGGCTCATAAAACTAATAGGAGGACAAGTAGTACAAAAAGGCTTAATAAAGCCTAAGTTTAAAGCACTCGTCCTGATTTTGTATTTGCATGGATTTATGGTCTATGCAAACAATGAGTAGGAAGGGGAACAAACCAGCGGTCCAGGAATAGAACGTATTTGTCCAGACCAAACAATTGCTTCAGAAGCCAACACCACCAGGATAACAAGATAAACCAGCAAAAATAAAACCGTAAGGAAATAAAGCCCCATCCATCTGACATTATATAAATCTGAATGTTATTCAAGAATAATAAGCGCAACAAAAATTTGCCGCATTTTCCTTTATGAATGGAAAGACAGCATTGTGGAGTCAAGACACACATAGGCACGTCTGGCGCTCTACAAGAGTCAGACACATGAGTTTTGTGATTATGATCCGGGTATTTGAGTTAATCCACCTAAATTTGTCATCTATCCTACATGGACCTGAAAATATTGCTTTTAAATCTGAACCTAAACTTGGGAAAGCTTGTTAAACCCAAAGCAAATTACTTAGAGTTGAAAGCTTGATCTCTCAGAATGATTTTCAGTAAACGAAAAACAGAGCTAAATTTAATTAAAGTTTTCAAGTCTCGCTTAGCTGGAACGAAAAAGTGTCCTGCCTAAACTGTGGCAGTAAAGATGGAAGCACTCATTCCTCTATAGTGCAACTGTATGCCACAACATTAAGATTTGCAGAATAATTAAACCTATTAATTAGATGGGGGTGTCCATATAGAGTTGAGGTTAAAAGTTTACAAAAGTTTGCAGAATCTGCAAAACTGTCATTATTATATCAAAGTAAGAGGGATCATACAAAATGCATGTTATTTTTTATTTAATACAGACCTGAATAAGATGTTTCACATAAAAGATGTTTACAGTGGGTACGGAAAGTATTCAGACCCCCTTAAATTTTTCACTCTTTGTTATATTGCAGCCATTTGCTAAAATCATTTAAGTTCATTTTTTTTC